>JAKCPI010029899.1:0-29696 GCA_023213315.1 Euborellia annulipes | reverse complement strand
CCAAACTGTGAGGCGCGCCTCCCTAGGGATGCGCGGACTAGTCTAAGGGGAGGCGCGAATATTAGCCACATTTCCAAACTCACTTGTCAGCCAAAATTATTTCTTTTTTATTGTGACGTTTAGACGACAGTCTAGGCCATCTTCAGGACCGGAGGCCAGAATAAAATGAAATTTTAATTTTGAATGAAAATGACAATTTTAATTTTGAAATTCCGGCTCTTAAGAAGACCGAAACGTCACAATAATTTTGGCTGCACCTGACTAGAAATTTTTTTGACTCCGCTTTAATATAAATTTATATTTTACTTTCTCTTACCTCTATATATATGTTAATATATATATAGAGAGAAAGTATTGGATTCATGTCAAAAATTCGATGTCGAGATTTTGATGGATCTTCACGTTTTGAGGTCCCCTGAATCCAAAAAAGTGGTTTTCGCGACATGGTCTGTCTGTGTGTGGGTGTGTATATTTTTAAGGCAGGCGTTGTAACATAAAGTTTGGAAACCACTGACTTAGGCCATTTAAGACTTTGACGATAACCGTTATTATTTATAATATCTATTCAACTTTTTTTTAGGGACACCAAAAAAAAATTTTTGAGGAACTATATTGTTCCGCCAAGTTTAAAAATTTTTTTCCTTCTCATGGAAACTTTTTTATCATTTAGTTTTATTAAAGTGAAACTTTAATTTGACGGCCTTAAATTTTTTCGCTTTTCTATCATCATGTCGCGTTACAAGCCATGACGCTACAAGCCGCCATGGCTATAAGCCGTATGACGTCACAAGCCGTGACGACAAAAATAGGAAAGTTGAAATTTAATATATAGACGAATTATAAAAAAATAATTGTGAGATTTAATTATTAAATTGATAAAATATAATTTTTAAAATAATTTAAAATGATTCAAAACTTCAATTACTAAATAAGTATTGTTCTCAGTTTTTAACATTCGTCTATTGATTACTCTTTCTCATTTTACCTTTTTTCTTAGGAACACGAAATTTTTGCCGCCGTGCGAAAAAAATTCCTTTTGCGGAACAAATTTGTTCCGCGTAATAGAAAATTTTTTCCCTTGTTTTCGGTCCCCTAAAATTAAGGGCTCTAGCCCTTAGTCCGCCCCTGCTATTGCTCTTTATATAATGGATTCATAGAGATTAACGTTGAGTGAATAGATTCCATAGTTTTTGCTTGCTGGAAGATAGGCAACCCAAATGATCAATTCACTTTTTGGATAAAAATTTCTAAAGAGAAAAAAAAAATCTAAAAACTGAGTGTCCATTTTAACCAATTTTTGTAAAATAAGCATAATATTCTCATTATTTGTTTATTATTTCATATTTATTTGCTTCTGTACTCAGCCACCTAGGACTTTGGCCTTTATATAATTGAGGAAATATATTTATTTATTTGTAGACTTTTTAGTTTCAAAGAATCACCTTCTTCTCTCTCACTCTCAATCATTCCTTAAAAAATAAGTTTTATAACGTTATTTAACTAATTCATTTGCAAACACAAAAACAAAGATAAATGATTCTTTTTCGGTTCCTTTTATCAAATCCCTTTTGACTTTTGTGTTTTGTTGGTCGAACACTTATGGATTAGAGCCAACTGGGTTTAACTAAAAAAAAACAAAAAATCAAATATTTTATTTTTAAAGATCGAGCCGATTAGGATTATTTTATGAATGTAAATATGTCATATAAATTGAAAGATATTGATATTATTAATTTATTACGAGCGATCAACGGATAATAACTTTCTTCCTTAATTCTCTTAGACACTAATTTATTTAAATTCTCTCTCTTTCTCTCATTTGTATAACATCACATTTCTCTTCTCCTTTTCCATTTAATAAATGGGCCTGAAATTATTTTAATATTGAGATTAAAAAGGAATGGGAAACCTTTTAAATAGCCTACTAGATTATATGTAGATGTTATGTTACTACAGTGGTTCCCAACCTTTTTTGACCCATCGCCCCTTTCTGGAGGTTGACTAACACCTATCGCCCCCCCCTTTACATTTTCATTGTATGCCTAATTTTAATTTGAAGTAAAGTGTAAATAATAAAGCAGTTTTATTATTTTAAACAATTTTATTACCGTAGGCCTATATACAGGGCCGCAGACAGACTTGACAGGCCCCGGGGCTACTTAGTAATACGCCCCCCCCCCAAAAAAAAAAAAAAAAAACTTAAAGTTTTTTTTTAGTATATAAAAGGCTATTGTGGCCTTCATGCCAACACTTTTTTACACAGTTTTTGACACAACTTTTGAATTAGTATAGCTTACAATATTTATTTAAATAAAGTTATATAAAATTTTTTCAAAATTTCCTAAACAAAGAATTACAAAGTTTTAATTTATCGAGGCCAGATCTGGACAGAGGGAGTATCTGGAGGTATCGAAAATTTTTTGAAAATTAGCCACTGAAATCTGCGTTTTTAGCTATCCTGAGTCGTGAAAAAGATCAAACTTGATTTGAGCTTAAAGGGCCCGGGCCCCTGAGGAAAAAAAATTCAAGAGAATGATTTTTTTTAATTGAAATTTAAGATTTGAGCTAAAACTGACGTTTCAATTCTAGATTGGAATTATCTTCAGACTATTTTATTTTTATGATAATATTTTGTCCTCTTCTATCCTGACCCATCCTGTAAATAGGAGATTTTTCTCTTTGATTTTTATTTTTTAAATTTTAGTAAACTAATAATTTTTCTCCCTTTGAATACTCATCGCCCCCCAATCGCCCCCCGCTTATTTATCGCCCCCCTGAAAACCCAAATCGCCCCCAGGTTGGGAACCACTGTGTTACTACATTGATAATCGAAAAGAATTATTATCGCTAAACATAAAAAAAAGAAATATTGTTTGAATATAACATTTTTTTTTCTATTAAACAAAATAAAGACTACTCGTGTGCAGGTCCCTAGTTCTAAACCCCCTCGAAATTCAGAAAAAGTATAAATATTCAGAGAAGTTTGTAAAAATTTTAGGGGTCGTCCACATCTTACGTTACGCCTTTTTTGACGATATTCTAGTCCCCCTGTCTGTCACGCTCTATTTGGGCACAGTGGCGTTATTTGGGGGGCAGGGAGGCATTTGCCCCCCCCCCCCAAGGACTCTGATTTTTATAATTTTTTTTTTTTTTAACACTTTTCTTATTCTCACTCACATTTACACACAGTCTTTTCGGCCTTATAAGAATTTAAACAATACACGTATGTTTAATATATCTCCAGGCATTCTTTTTTAAGCCATTTGGTATCCAAATGGCTTAAATAAAATCATCGGACTGCCTGAGGTCTGAACCCGTGACTTTTGGTATACGAGGTTAGCACGCTAACCCCTACACCAAGCCCCGAGGGCTTATAAAATTTTATATTATTCTAAATAATATATTTCAAAATATATCTACGAGTATATAAATTGTACAAAATTAAACAATTAAATTAAATATCTTTAGGCAAAATTCGAGTACCCATTTGTAAGTAAATTTTAAGAAAAAAAAAAAGAAAAATGTTTGCCCCCCCCCACAAAAAAAAAAGTTGAAATGACGCCATTATTCGGGCAACTTCCCGTTTGAATTTCGGAACCAAATTTTTATGCTCAAATTTCTCCCATAGGAAATATATAGAGAAATATTGATGTATTCTTTGTATTTATTTATTTATTTATTTTATGAATCTAAACAAATCCTCAAACAGGCAATGGAATGAAATATAGTAATGAATTATTTTTTTTTGGCCCGCGGGGTTGGTGTCGGGGTTAGTGCTGGCCTTGTATACCAAGGGTGGCGGGTTCAGATCCCAGGCAGTCCGATGATTTTATTTAAGCCATTTGGACCCCAAATATGTATATTAATCAATAACGGATATCGTAAAAGTTTAATATGGCCTAAGCTGCTGAAAAGACTGTGTGAATGTGTATGTTAGTGTAAATGAGTAAAACCGTGTTTTTAAAAATAAAAAAAAAAAAATAAAAATTTCATAATTAAGAAAAGACCTCCTCAGGCGAACCCGAGCCAGCTATCGGGGATTCCAGGGGGCGAAGCCCCGCGGCTAGTAATATCAAAATTCATAATTTTTAAAGAAAAAAAAATTTATTTAAGAACCTAGTCTAAAAATAAACTTAGTTTGAATGTTGTTCTAATTATTTATTTGTTGATAAGGATAAGGACCCCATTTGTTCAATTAAATTTAAAATATATGGAATTTTATTTCATTTGCAAAGTTTTTTTGCTGTTTATGTTTGTGTGATGTCTTTCTGTCAGAGTGAGGAGAAATATTAGTAAGGAGCGAGCGAGCGGGTTTGGTTAGTTTTAAGTTGAAAGTAATAAATCATGATCTATCCTGAGAGACACGAGAGAAACACACGCAACTCCCCCCCCCCCTCTCTCGCTCTCGTCTTTTTCTTTGATTAAAGATGATCTACTACTCTTTTTAACAAATTATTAATTTCATATTCTCTCTCTTTTATCTTTTTCTTTTCAATTTCCTTTTAATATAATGCCTAATTTCTTTTATAAAGTGAACAAATTAAGTCATTTATTTTTTTTGTTAAAAATAATTGGACACAGCTCTTTAAATATTTTACATACTTCGTAATACTTTTATAAACAGTTACAGTGGTGTTACAGCCACCCCCGAAGCGGGCTTGAACTATTAGGTTTTTTTTTTTTAAACACTCACACTCACATTCACACACACATACACACAGCTTTCAGCCATTTAACACTTTGACGATAACCGTTAATTATTAAAATTCGTAGCTTATTCTATTGGGGGTGCAGGCATTTCTATTTAAGTCATTTGGTATCCAAATGCTGTAAATAAAATCATCGGACTGCCTGGGGTCCTAACCCGCGACTTTCGGTATAGAAGGTAGGCACGCTACCTACTACTCCAAGCCCCGTGGGCAACTATTAGGTTTAATTGCATATACAAACTTGCAATCCTCCTTAATTAAGCTGCTGTCCAGTTTATTTTGGCAACGCCATCCAATCTTTTTGAATTAAATAACAATTTTTTTCGAACTTAATAATCTGCATCCCATTTTTACTTCAAGACGCTAATTTTTACTTTCTCTTCCCTCTATACATGTTAATATATATAGACTTGTGTAATTTGTGTTTTTTCTTATATACATATATTCGTAGCTTATTAATTCTACATCAATATTTAGACTCAAAAAGATATAAAATAGTGTGATAAATTTGGCAAGCATCAATGATTTAATTAATTAATAGGCTACGACGTATGATCAACAAACATTTGATTCCACCCCTCTTGTGAAAGATTAAGGTGCGCGTCTCGAAAAAACGTTAGAAGACGATTGACTACCGAATTACTCGAGGCGGCAAGAGATGGCGTTAGTTTTTTCCTATAGGAATACAAGGGATTTATTCCATTTCATTTTAAAGTTTCCAACTAATTAATTAAAGGTAAAAAATTAATTATTTTTTAACACTATGATTACTAATTTAATTATCTATAAGATTAATGCGATTAATCTAAAAAAAAAATTTTATTTTTTCGAAAATCAAAAAAAGGGCTTCTATAAGTTGTAGATATTTTAAATAGCTTTATTTTAAAAAAATTTTAAGGTCGATAGCTTCAAAATTGTGGCCGCAATCTCCCAAAATTAGCATCCCGAGACGCGCACTTTAAAGATCCTGTGTTTGACCATTACGAGTCCAAGTCATTTATTTAAAATAATGATGGGTCCCCGAAGAAGAGCTTGATTGGTGCTCGAAACGTCGGCAGCTAAATTGCTTTTTATTTTTATTTGAAACTGACTCCATCCCATATACGTATTATAAACGTAATCCCTTTGCGTTACCTTTTTCTTTTAAACTTTTGTGTGTTCCACCTAGAAAAAATAAAGGAAAAAGTGTTCCGTGACTCTAGAACTAATTAATTGTTTAATAATTTTCAAAGCGAATGCTCGGTCTGTTTTAAATAAATTCTGAAACAATTAATCGAAAAAAGTTGATGTTTCGATTTTGCTTATCTTCCAGCAACCTATATTTGACTATAAAATAAAATTTCGAAACTCTCGCTTAATTAGATTGGGAGAAACAGACTTTTTTCTTTAATTTAATTCTAAAAATAAATTCATCTTTTTTTTTTTTGTAATAAAAATCAAACAAACGAGGAAATCAAGAGTCTCTCTCTCCTCTCTCCTTTAAAATGGATTCCTTTTAATTGGTCCTTGCCGAGTGCATCACATCTGGCCGACATTCTTGCTATTTATTCTTAATTAATAATTAAAACAAAATTCTCCTATAAAACTACTAAATGATGAAATTCTACTTTTTTTCTCATCTTTTAGTTTTATTAAAGTGAAACTTTAAATTTGATGGCCTTCAAATTTTTTCGCTTTTCTATCAGCATGTCGCATTACAAGTCGTAACGCTACAAGCTATGACGTCACAAGCCGTTAATTTTTTTTAAAAAATTTAAAATTCAAACTTCAATTATAAATAATTTTTTTCTCAGTTTTTAACATGCCTCTAATGATTTCCCATTACTCCCATTTTCCAATTATTAAGTAAAGATTAAAAACGCGATTTTAATACCCTTAATTGAATAATTTTCTGAAAATTTTCAGTTAAACACCAACGATCTGAAAAAAAGTTTCACTTGCATCGTGGTTTCATAAAACCACACAATTTTAATTTTAAATGAAAATTAATTAATTTTTATCCGAATTTATTCCCAAAAGAAGGTTCCGAATAAATACAGTATATTGCCACCTGTGACAGCAATCACTCAACTCTTCGTATAGGAAAGTTGTGTGATGCGCTCTCACACCAGATTTTTTCTTAATGAAGCAAAACTAATTATGAAAAATTTTAATACACTAATCTATTTATTTCGTTCTAGTTGTTGACAAACATTTTAGTCGTTGGATACAAAAAAAAAAAGGTTCAAATTAATGCAGCCAGATTTAATTTATTTATATAATTATTTTTTACAAAATATACAATTAAGAAAAAAAAATTTGTAAACATGAAAAGAAGATGGCATAAAATAAATCAGTTCTTTTGAGAGTTCCTCCTCTCTTTATTCTTAAACTATTTGGACATTCTGCCAAATTAAATAATTATAGGAAAAATCATTTATTTTTTAAAATACTAAACTTAAAATCATCTGTGAGGTCGAATATTACTTAGCAGGGATAGTATACAATGGAATCCCGATTATTTCCTGGTAAATCGTACAAATTTGCCGGTATCCAGAGAAAATCCCCATAACTGTTATAAGAACATAGCGTTTCGTTAAAAAATCTATGCATTTTAGTCCCCTCGGTAATTCTTATTATTTTTCTGCTTGCGGCCACTTAAAACGTCTTATAATTCGTATTTCCATACTTAAAAAGATGGTTAATTGGTTGTGTTTTCAAGAGGAGAAGGAGATTGAGCTTCTACTACATTTTTACTTTCTCTTACCTCTATATATATGTTAATATGTAGAGAGAGAAAGTATTGGATTCATGTCAAAAATTCGATGTCGAGATTTTGATGGATATACACGTTTTGAGGTCCCCTGGTTTTCGCGACATGCTCTGTCTGCGGGTGGGTGGGTGTGTGTCTTAAATTTTAAGCATGAAGGAATTGAGCTAGGAGGTTGAAATTTTATATTCAAGTTTTGTACCCTCCTGGACCGTGAAAATAAGCTTTTAATTAAAATCGGCCAAAGAGTACTAATACTTTACTGATGTACTTTTTCAGTTTTTTTTTTTGATTTTCTCAAAATTCGCTCCAACGATTTTGATTAAAATTCAAAAATCAATTATTTTTTAGATGCTATTTAAAATGTATATTCTCATTTTAGCATTGAAATCTTCTGAAGACCACTTTACTCTTGTAGCAGTCTTGTACTTTATAGAGAAGATAGGAGAAATGGTTCCCATAAATATAAATATTTTGTCATACTTATAAATTTTACATCTTGAATTCTAATATATTGGCGGAAACTAAATATACTGTATGTCGACACGAAAAATCTGGTGTGACAAGCACAGAACGTAACTTTCGATTACCGAAGGTAAGAGAAAGTTGTGTGCTGTGCGACAGTCACACCAGATTTTTTTCATTCCTTTCTACAATTCTCTCTCGTGTTCGTACGTCACTCATTGTGACCACAGATCAAATAGTATAAAATTTTTTTTTTTTTTTCTTTATTTTTTGGCTTGCGGCCTTCGCCATCCAGCCAGAGTATAAAATTTGACAATAAATAACACACATATAAAGATTGGATAGCTCCAGATTTAAAAATTCTGTGTAAACTTAACGCTATGATTATTTTTAATCCTGTATTCCCGATAAATCGTACCAAACCATCGGTTCCTACTCTACTCTAGTAGGTTTGTGAACCCTCACCAGCTGACAATCTTCGTTTTATTTATATGAATCTTCTGTTGATTAAATGTTACTAAATTAAGATGGAAAGGACAAACTCTTGTTCAGATTTAATTATTCAAGGAGTGTATGTGGAGGGGAAAGGGGGCAATCGCGTGTTTTTTTTTTTTTTGTATATGTAAATGGAGGTTATGAATAAGGCATTCCACGTCAAAAAGTATAAAATTTGACAATAAATACATTGAATTAGAATGTATGTATAGAATTGTGATGTAACTTCAATCGGGCTTGCAGAACTTTAGATCCTTTTATGCTAAGGAAAGTTTAAATTCAATATTATATTTGGCAGTCTATTTCGGACCGGCGGCCTAGGATAAAGGTAATCCGTCCACCGCAAAAGCAAAAAGTCCTAGTTCAAATCCAGAGGGCGCGTTTTGCTTATCAAAACACATTTCGCAAAATTTTTCTAAAACGCTATAGTCAATTGACTGACTAATTTACAACGTTGTTTGAAACAACTCCAGCTTTTTCAAACAAAACTCTACCTAGTTAATAAATAAATTTGGTAAGATTAAATTTACCATCCCCAATAATGCAACTTGTGGTAGCCTTTGGGCTTGGTGGGGTTACGTGCTTGTATACCACGGTGCGTTGGACCCCAGCTCATGATTTTATTTAAGCCATTTGGATACCAAATGGTGTGAATGTGAGTGTCGAAAAAAAAATAAAAAAAACTTGTGGTTTAGGTTGGGATTATCTCCACTACCCTTCTACCCCAGTAGGAGACATTGACATTAATAATTTCTTACCAACATTTAACCGTTGTGTAGCCTTTTTGAGTGCAAAGTGGCCAAAATCTATTTCCATTCTTTGCTAGTGATATTAAAAAAAAAAATATATTAATACATAATATATAACAACCTGAAGAATTTTGGAAAAAATTTATTATATTTCATCATTCTCACTGGAGAAGTAAGATCTACAACTCACCCGTTCATATGATAAATACTGTTATCAATGGTCAAACCAAACTTGGTTTGGACACAATAGTGCTTGGTTTTTTTTTCTTGCAATTGCGACATTAAATAATTTTTAGACATATCAAAAAAAACTATTAAAAAACAGAAACAATATTCCGGCTTAACTCATTTGAATTTTTGGCTTTGACACACCATTGCATACAGCCAAAAAAGCATGTATTGTGTTAAATGACAACCCGGGACCAAAATTTGAACGACGAGATGGACTCGAAAGCTCGTTATTTGAAAACCAAGCAAATTACCGACTTTTCTGTACACTTAACTTGGGAGGGAGGGGGTAAATTTATTTTAATTTTTTTAAGTGTGTGAAAAATAAAACATTTTTTTTTATTGTCTCGTTCGTTTCTGGCACAAATTGTTCCCTTCATCAGGATATTTACTGCCCTCTGTTTGTTTTTATGATTTTGTATTCCTGAATGGTATATTTTCTATTTGAATTTTTCTTCTGAATAATCAAAATGAATTATTTATTTTCATTTGTTGTGTTTATTCAGCCCCATTGGATAGAGTGAGAGACTTTTTTTTATACCTCTTCTCTTTAGTTTATTTATCATTTAAAATTTTTTTTTTCGCAGTTCTTAGGTTTGTTTCTTATTTTACATCATGTATTTACATATTTGCATACAGATGTATGCACGCAAATTAAATAAGTAAATTAAATTTCTTTTATTTGAAGAAGGAAATTATGAAATTTTTTTTTATTTAGTATTGGGTTTAAATAACTTGACAAAAATATAGAAAAATGTATTTAAGGTTGTTCGGACAGTACCTCTTAAGTCATAATAGAATCTAAATTTTTTTTTAATATTAATAAAATAAAAAATTTGAATGCCAAAATTCCTTATTATAATTTAGTCGTGACCTATCATAGTTTATAATTGGATTAAGTTAATAATTTAATTACCAAAAATAATAAATGAATGACTTTTGACTTGAGCAGTTTTTCACGTAATATAGAACTGGCAACATTGCATTCATCAACTATCTATTTTAAATCTTAAACGCCTTAAATTTTATTTTATTTAATATATTACATTGATTAATGCAAATCAGTTTAAACACAATGGACGATTTGCGAGAAAAAATATCGTAAAATTAAAAAAAAAATATAACTGACAGCGAGAAAAGAGTATTATTTTATGCGACGTTGCCGAGACTGGTCTGAGTCTCAATTTTAAATATTGGCGACTGTCATTTTGGAGAATTTTTTGACTTGTTAAAATATCTTTAAAAGCGTTGGGCAGAAACTTTTGATTTTATGTTTAGCGTTTTTCTCGGAAGTGAATTGATAACTTAACTTTAGGCGTTTCAGAGGTGGCTTTTCGTACTATATTTAATTAATTTCAAATTTTTTTTTTTCGTCATCAAATATGCATTTTTTATTTATTTATTTTAAAATAAGCGACTCGATTAATAAATAAACATTGATTAGGGGCAGACTGACATCCTTGGGGAAAAGAAAAAATCCATTGATTAAAAATCCTTCATCAATTTAATATTTAACACTTGTTTGTTTTTTGGAATAAATAGGCTTTTGTTTTTTAAGAATATTTATATATTTTTTTTTACTTTTATTTATTTATTGTTTATATTTTATATTATAAATGAAAAATGTCTATTTATCCATCCATGAAGTCAAATATAATCAAGTATTTAATTAATATTTATCGGGAATCTTTCAAGTCTTGTATCAATAAATAAATTTTGAAATTTTGTCCCCTTCGTTTAAATAAATTTGACTGGATCATTTATTTTATTTATTTACTATTTGTTGAAGTTTAAAGTTTTTTGCCCTAAGATGTTTTTTTTTTTTAAATTTTATTTGAGGTCTTTCGGCATCGAAGGCCATTTGCCAGTTAGATCAGCACGCAACAATAATTGACACTCAATTTTTGAATCAAAAATATTAAAGATAAGGTCGATTTGCGAAATGAATTTGTTTTGAACAAATCGCGCCCCCTGTTCTCGAACCAGACTACCTTTATTATAGGTGTACTGGCGATAGACCTATGGATAAAAGTAGGAAAGGGAAAATCCTGATCAAAATACAAGCTCATTTCGTAAATTGTCTTTATCTTAAACGATACATTGACTGGCTAATTCACAGTCTATTTATTAAGCGTTGTTTGGAAAAATTCCAACTTTTTCAAGCAAAACTCTACCTAGTTAATAAGATTAATTATCAAAAATCTACGAGGGCCTTAAAAAAGATTATAGAAAAATTATTTTCATTGAAAAATTTCTCAAACTTTAGTTTGAAGTTAGGATTTCTTCAATACGAAATGTGAACTTCAGTATGGAGAGGATATTCAAATCAAATTTAAAGTGTGGATCGTCCCCCGGTTACCATTGGTACTATAGAATATTGTCATAAAAACCCTCGAGGTTCAACCACGTCACAAATATTTTTTTTTTTTTAACACTCGCACTTTTTTCTCATTCACACAGTCTTTTCGGCAACTTGGCCATTTAAGGCTTTAAACGATACTCGGTAGCCTATGTTTTAATATATATATTGGGGGTCCAGGAATTCTTATTTAAGGCATTTGGTATCCAGGACTGCCTGGGGTCCGAACCCGCGACTTTTGGTATACGAGGTTAGCACGCTAACCCCTACACCAAGCCCCAGGGCACCTCACAAATATGTTTGGAAGGTTTAAAAATGAAATAATCAACAAGGGAAAGGCCTGGCAAGAAGGGAAAAGAGGGTGGCGCGGCTAGTTTGATACATACACATCACTTTGCAAAAACGCCTATTGTTTTGATCTTGAATGTAGACCCGATATACAAAGCCTTTAATAAAAACAAAGAACTATACTAATTTTAAATCTATTAATACGTAAACTTGAGCTGTATAAAAAATTCAACTTAATTATTCATCTAAAAAATTTTTATCTTACTTTTTCTTGATAACTCTTTCTAGAGAATAAATTATTATTTTTTTTTATTTTATTTAGATCCTTAATAAGCATCTTCTTAATTCAAATACACTTAATTAATCTGTATACATAATTCGCTAATGTCTGTCTGTCACGCTCTATTTAGTCAACTACACTTTGGAATTTTGAAATGAAATTTTATATGCATAAAGAAGACCTCGGGATTACAGTAAAATTATTATTATATTCTTTTCATTTGTGTATTCCATGAATGTAAACAAATCCTCAAGCAGGCACTGAATTGGAATGGAATCATGGGCGTACCCAGGATCAAATCTAGAGGGGGGCAGAACATGGTCGTCCAGGGGGGGGCAGATCATGGCCGTCCAGATTGTGACATAGCTTTTTTTTTTATATATAAGGGAAAAGCCTTCTAATTAAAGGCATAAAAACCCTTGAGTCCTAACGAGTCCCCGTCGCTATCGCCCTACCTAATTTTGTTTCGTTTCATCACTTTATAAACATTTAATTTTTTTCTTGCTTCTAGGGGGGGGGGCAGCTGCCCCCTGCCTCTCGCTGGGTACGCCCATGAATGGAATAATAATAATTTTTCTTTAAGAAAATATTGCCTGGACCCCTTAATATGTATATTACTCTCTATAACGGTTATCGTCAAAGTCTTAAATGGCCTAAGTTGCCGAAAAGACTGTGTGTTTGTGTGTGTGAATGAGAAAAAGTGTGAGTGTTTTTTTATAAAAAAAAAAAATAATAATTAAGAAGAAAAGGCGAGGGTCCGCCGCAGGCGGGCCCGAGCCAGCTGGAGGGGGGTCCCAGGGCGGGCGTCGCGGCTAGTGATTTTAATTTTGCTAGTTGTCGAGAAGTGAAGCAACCGGCCCTTACTCTTTAAAATTTACTTATAATACTAAATACATTCCGGAGGATGAAAAAAAAAAATAAGCCACTTATTCTTAACATGTCCTTAAAAAATTATTATTAATGATTTTTATAACCTTAGAAAAAAAAAGCTTTTAAACAGATAATGCCATCAAAACACTTATCCCATTAAATATATATTAATCTACTGTAAGGTGATTTTGGCGTCACTATGTCTTCTGGATCCGGATAAAAAAAAAAAGTCCTTGATTGTGGCTCCATTCATCCGTCATTTTCACTTCGGGATCTAATACTAGTAATAATAATATTTTATGTCAAGGTCAGAGAGCTTCTTCATTGGTTTGAAGATGTGATGTTCTTCTGCAGCTGCGAGGCATTTCGATTTTAACATCACGATTTGCCTTCAGCAAAATACACACCCAAGGCTACCAAAAAAAAAAAAAAAAAAAAAAGTATACATCTTTCGAGTGAGAGGAATTCTCTCTCCCTCTTTTCTCTGTCCTTCTAAACTACGTGGTTTGCTTTTTTCTCTCTCTCTCTTTCACTCATCTTTCAATTTACTCAAAGTGAATTCATTTTATTTCCTATCACGTGCATTACAAAACGTTTATCCATATAATTTAAAAAAAAAAAAATCACTCGCTTTTCTATCAAATTACTTTTATTTTTCGTTTTTATAAATTTTAAATGAATGTAAGAATTTAGTTAAAAGGCTTTTTGACGTTTCGGCTTAACTTCCGGCTTTCTTCAGGACATGTTTTGTGTACCGTACGTACTTTTAGGCTAACCCTTGGCGTCTCTAGCTAAAATATGGTAATGAGCAATCGTCGATTAGGTACTCAATCTTGAACCAGAGGTCAGGGTTATCTCTAAACTCACGGCGTACACAAAACCTGTCCTGAAGAATCGGCCGAAACGTCCATTGAATAAATAATACATTTTATAATTCATAATATATGTTATAATTAATTTGACTTTATTTTTACGAAAAATCTGGTGTGACCGGTCGCACACACAACTTTCTCTTATCTTACGGTAATTGAAAGTTGTGTTCTGTATTTTTCACACAGAATTTTTGTGTCGACATGTATTTAGTTTCCGACAGTACGGTACATTCAAATTCAAGATGTAAAATTTATATGTGAAAATATTTATACTTATTATATACCATAGCAACCATTTCTCCTATTTTTTCTATGGAGTACAAGAGTAAAATGGTCTTCAGAAGATTTCAATGGCAAAATGAGAATATACATTTTAAAGAGAATCTAAAAAATAATTGATTTTTGAATTCTAATCAAAATTGAAGCAAATTTTGAGAAAGTCGAAAAAAAAAACTGAAAAAGTCCATCAGTAAAGTACTAGTACTCTTTGGCCGATTTTGATCAAAAGCTTCTTGTCACGTGTCAGAGAGATGCTTAACTTAAATATAAAATTTCAATCTCCTAGCTCTTTTCGTTCTTGAGATATTTTTATGGTCACAAGATTTTCAGCCGAAATCCAATTTCGGCTTCAATCTTAGTTTCGACCGAAACCGCCAAACCGAAACTTGTATTTCCTATACAAAATTCATATCATTTTATCTTTTTTTTTTTGAAATATTTCCGCCCTGCAGAAAATTTTTTTCCCCTCCCATGGACGAAATTTTCCCCCTTACACGGAACAGAAAATTTTTTTTCTCCCGTGCAAATCATTTGACCATTTTGTTTTGCGTGCGAGTCCCATCCCATCTTTTCAGACTCAGGTTTCGGCTGGTTTTCAAACTTGCCGTAACCGAAACCGAATATTCGGTCGATTCCTAGATATTTTGTTCACAGACAGACAGATGAGACCTGTTGGGATTCAGGGCACCTCAAAACGTGTATATCCATCAAAATCCCGACATCGAATTTTTGAAATACCAAGTACATGTATATTAATCAATTTTTCCAAAATTTTTCTTTCTATTCCAGTCGATCGCTATCTTTTTTTTTTTTTTTTCTACGTGATAAAATTTATTTATTTAGTTACGCCCGACTGCGAAGGCCATTCAAGAGACTCATTAAGAGTATTTATTTTAAAGGAAAAAAAGCTAATTAAATTTTGTTGTATATTTTTTTTACTTTCTCTTACCTCTATATATATAGAGAGAGAAGCAAGTTGTGTGCTGTGCGTCAGTCACACCATATTTTTTTTTATAAAACCTTTTCATACTACCCATCAGAGTAAATGATGCGTCAACACTGAATATTTGATTTATTAACTACCGAGGTATAAATATGTCGAGTTTAGTCCCATTGACAGCCGCCGATTTGTTGTTCCCAAAGTGGGCGAGCCCTCTCTCACTAACCAGTATGCATTGTTTCGTAACGCTTTGAGGGACATGACTCCATTTTGCTATACCCTATGTAAAGAAGTATCGCTTTTTTGTCTGGGGGGCGTTTTTTTATTTTTTTTTTATTTTAGGGCTTTTTTGGCATCGGAGGCCATTAGATCCCGTCCCTATTTATTTATGACTAGTCTTTAAAACTTTTTTAATTTCTTCTCGGAGGGGGCGGTCGCCCCTTTAATCCGTCCCTGCACGAGCGACTCTCAAGTCAAGGTGTTTATTGAAATTGATTTATTTCAAAATTCTTTTTAATAAAAGTATCTTCTTTTATATAATAATAAAACAGGAAATTATCTTTCCGCATTTATTATAAAAGTCAAGGAATTTTCAAATTTATTCTTTCCATTGAAAAGAGAATAATTATTTTCGACTTCAATTCTCCATCAATCAGGGACGGATTAATTTTGTCGGGGGGGGGGAGGGGCAGGGCCGGAACTACGAGATTTTTTAGGAGGGGCAAAATTTAATTTGCCGCCCCCTCCTTAAAATTTTCTATACAAAATTCATATCATTTTACCTTTTTTTTAGTAAATCCATCTTTAATTGCCGCCCCCTGATATCTGCCGCCCGGGGCACACGCACCCACTGCCCCCCCTCTAGATCCGGCCCTGGGGAGGGGGTTGGTTGGTTGGAAGATTTAATTTGCAATAAGGCTTCTTTGGATGAAAATGTTTTAAATAGCACCCTTAAAGGAAATTGAGATTTAAAATTGATAGTAAAGCACATAAGATTTTTCATTTTAATTTTTTCTCAGAGGGGGAGGCGGTCGCCCCCTCCCCCCTTTAATCTGTCCCGGCCATAAATATTTATATACTCTACTTAAGGTGCGCATCTCGGGGTGCTAATTTTAGAAGATTCCAGCGGCCACAATTTTGAAGCTATCGACCTCAAATTTTTTTTTAAATTAAAGCTATTTAAAATATCTACAACTTATAGAAGCCCTTTTTTGATTTTCGAAAAAATAAAATTGTTTTTTAGATTAATCGCTTTAAATAAAAGATATTTTTAAAAAATTCGCTCTATATCTTATAGATAATTAAATTAGTAATCATTGTGTTAAAAAATAATTAATTTTCTACCCTTAATTAATTAGCTGGAATCTTTCAAATCAAATGGAATAAATCCCTTGTATCCCTATGGGAAAAACTAACTCGGTAGTGAATCGTCTTCTAACGACTTTTCGAGACGCGCATCTTAAACAATATTTTTTTTTTTCAAAAAAAAAAAAAATTTTCAAATAATTTCAAGTTTCTTGAATTTAATTTAGACATATGTTCGAAAGTTGTCAATTATTTATGCCAGGGATCTTCAAACTTCTTCTTTCTACCCGAAATTGTTTATATGATATTCTATTTTACTGACCTTAAAAGGAAGGTCAACTTCAAACATGTGATTGCGATTTCGTGTGATGAGAATTGTTTCTTTATCGGATGATTTTCAAATTTCTTATCTATTCATCCTTCTCTCGTATTTTTCCAATATATAGTACAGTATTATTGATTATAATTTAATTTTATAAGGATATTGAGATATTTAGCGATTGATAGATGGTGAGTAGATTCATAGGCGTAGCCAGGAGGGGGGGTTTGGGGGTTCAAACTCCCCATGAGACCCAAGCCATGACTAGATATTTAAGCTCTATAATACAAATTATATTTCATATAGGGTAAGAGAAAGTAAATTATAATAATTTACTCTAGCTAAAAAAAAAACCAAAATGATTTATAAACCCCCCCAAAAATCTTAAATTTTTCAAATTTGTGAAAAAATTTTCTTGAACCCCCCCCCCATCAAAAATTTCTGGCTACGCCTATGAGTAGATCTCACCTTTCTATAATAATTATTCTATCTATTTAGATAATATCCCCGGCCAAAAGTAAACCCTTTTAAATCTCCAAAAGCCCTCGGGGCTTGGTGTAGAGGTTAGCGTGCTAACCTCATATACCAAAAGTCGCGGGTTCGGATCCCAGGCAGTCCGATGATTTTATTTAAGGCATTTGGATACCAAATGGCTTATATAAGAATGCCTGGACCCCCAATAGATATTTTTAAAAACATTCGAGTATCGTTAAAAGTCTTAAATGGCCCAAGTTGCCGAAAAGACTGTGTAAAAGGGAATATAATAAACATTTGGTTTATAAAATTGAATTAAAATCTAAAGGCTAATAGAAATTGGAAAATACTGAATTTATTAAAACAATTAAGTTGAACTTTGAAGTTTTTTGGACTTTGTTCTTAAAGCCTGAGGCAGAGGAATTCCCCTTTATATAATGTAAGAATCATTTATTTGTAAAAGTTAATGATAATCCCATATTAATGGACCTGGCATTAACTGGATCTCTTATTTGACTTGATTAATTTTTAAAAATACTCGATTATGCTCTTTATTTGAGGATAGGGGTGGTCCAGATAATCAAATCAAATGACTCTAGCCTTTCAAGGGCCGATGATTTTTGGTCCATGAGCTCCCCCACTTGCCCTGTCCATTTTTTATGACTGTCAGATATCATTTGCTTGCCAGTTCTCTTGTTATTTGGCCACGCAAACCGCCCTTAATTTTCTTAAGCATTTCAAAACCCTCCTACTTGCGTACCCGTACTTTTTTAAAAATTTGTTTTTTGGCCTTTGAGGCCATTTAAAGCCCTTGGCTATCTATTATTTTTGCAAATAAATGCAGAAGCAAATCGTTTAAATTTAGTTATATTATCCTCAGCTGATGTTTCGGTCTCAGGTCATACCTCCCTCAGAGGGAGAGAATTATTTTTATTTTACTCCTTTTTTTTTTTAATAGTCCTTGCTCCTGAGTTTAGGTTTATAAAAGTGAATATTAAAAAAAAAATTTAAATACTCTATGGGAAATACTCGGTTTGTTATTCTGTTAAAATATGTAATATTCCAGGAGCTACAAAAATTTCAAATTCAGAACAACATTGAACTATTAGAGCTTTTTTTTTTTAAACACTCACACTTTTTTCCCATTCACACTCACGACTCTAAACGATTCTTGTATGTTTAATATATCTATTGGGGGTCCAGGCATTCTTATTTAAGCCATTTGGTATTCAAATGGCTTTAATAAAATCATCGAACTGCCTCCAATCCGAACCCGCGACCCTTTATAGAAGGCCAGCACACTAGCAACTGCAACACGGCCCGAGGGCTTGTTTTCTGTTAAATTAAAAAATGATAGGGCGTACAATAATGAATTCAAATACATTTTTAACTTCGCCCATCAACCGTAGGTTGGGCAGGTAAAGTTAATGTAATCGTAAAAAAAAAATCGAAATTTTTCTGAAGCTGCCAAAATGCGTTTTGAGGTCCCCTGAATCCATTTAAGAAGTTTTTGGAATGATGTCTGTGTGTGTGTATGTCTGTGGTAATTTTTTTCGTCAACGAAATCTCAAAAACTATTCATTCAATTGTTTTGAAATTTTAGACCCATAAACTAGGGGTAGAGGCCAAGAACTGAAAAGCTTTTGGTAAACATCGGACCATTAGGGGGCGCTCTAGGGGGGGGGGGGCAATATTTTTTTCTTACATAACCTATAATTTTTTTTATATATTCAGAAACTAGACTTCCTCCCGAGTAAAATGATATATAATATGTATAACATCGGACCATTAGGGGGGCTCTACGGGAGAGGGGAATATTTTTTTTTTTTTGAATAGTGGATGGGCAAAGGCTTAATCCAACCATTTATTTTATTATATTAAGGGTTGATTAGGGGTGATGAAGTATTTATTATTTAAGAAAGGCCTTGGAATATTCCAAATCACTTGTTGACATTCTTTTCCAGCTCTAAATAATAGTTAGATTAGAGCAAACGGTATTTTTTTACTTTTAATAAAAAGGGAATTGTTATTTCCATCTATTTTATTCCAAAACAAACAGAGAGAGGACGAATCTCTCGCCCAGTCGAGTCGAGCGCGTGGCCGGGCTACAGGCGCCGACCTCGTGTCCTTTTCAGTTGTGTTTTAAGTGAATCAAAGTGAATAATTAATATAGTGCAACCCACCCTCCGGCGACACACCCTCTCCAGTGTCTTATTAAAGGTAATTATTATGCATTTTATCGTTGAAGAAAAAAAATTGATAAAAACAAATAATTTGACTCCGAAAAACGATTGTTTTGAATATAAAATTAAATATTTCCCCAAGGATAGAGGGTGAATTTAAGATAATGAAGAGGGAGGGGGAGTGAACGTGTCATTTCCTTACCATTATACTACTCATTTTACACGCCCTATATTTTTGTTAATCATATTTCCTAATATATTTTTACACGGGGGGTGGATTAAGGGTTGAAAATTGAAATAAATAATTTCAAAATAATTATTTATTAATTTATTCAATGGCATTAACTAGGGGGTGGGGGTTAATGCCCCATCCCCTATAATCCACAAAGATAGTTTTTTTTTAAATTTAATTCTTTTACTAAAAAATAAATACAATCCGTTTGAGAGAAAATTTATATTTAATGTTTAGCAAATTCAATAGTATAGTGGGATGTCATTCTAGAAATTTCTTATTACTGGGGCGGAATTAATTTTTCAAGATTTTAAAATTCCACATAAACAGATAATTCTAACACAGGATTAGGAACCCATCGAATCCTTTACTGAATTTTGATGGAATCTTTTTTCATTAGGTAGAAAAGTAAGATATGATTAGCCCACTTAGAATTTTACTTGGGTGGGTTATCGCATCTTTTTGGATATAAACTTCAAATTCGGTTTTGAATTTTTACTTTCTCTTACCTCTGTATATATGTAATATATATAGAGAGAAAGTATTGGATTCATGTCAAAAATTCGATGTCGAGATTTTGATGGATATACACGTTTTGAGGTCCCCTGAATTCAAAAAAGTGGTTTTCGCGACATGGTCTATCTGTGTTCACTTTTAAGCATGAAGGAATTGAGCTAGGAGGTTGAAATTTTATATTCAAGTTATGCATTCACCTGAGAGGTGAAAATAAGCTTTTAATCAAAATTGGCCAAAGAGTACTAGTACTTTACTGATGTACTTTTTCATTTTTTTTTTCGATTTTCTCAAAAATTCGCTCTAACGATTTTGATTAAAATTCAAAAATCAATTATTTTTTAGATGCTCTTCTAATATATATTATCGTTTTGCCCTCAAAATTGTTTGAAGTACACTTTTCTCTTGTGCTTCATAGGAAAGATAGAATGGTAACAAAATATAAATATTTTCCCATGTTTATAAATTTTATATCTTGAATTTTAATACATGTATATCGGTGGAAACTAAATATATGTTGACACGAAAAATCTGGTGTGACAATCACAGAACACAACTTTCGATTACCGAAGGCAAGAGAAAGTTGTGTGCTCTGCGACAGTCACACCAGATTTTTTTGAATTGTGCTGATGATGTTTCAAAAAGTATTCATATAATGCAATTAGAATTTTACTGGGGCGGATTATATCATTTTTTTTTTTTTTTTAATTCTATTAAGGAAATAATTTTGATAACAATGGGCAGGTAAAGTTAATGTAATCGTTAAAAAAAAATTGAAATTTTTCTGAAGCTGCCAAAATGCGTTTTGAGGTCCCCTGAATCCATTTAAATAATTTTTGGAATGATGTCTGTCTGTGTGTGTGGGTGTATGTCTCTGGTAATTTATTTCGTCAACGAAAACTCAAAAACTATTCACCCAATTGTTTTGAAATTTTGCACACATAAACTAGAGGTAAAGGTCAAGAATTAACAAACGCGTTTCGTTATTTCTTTGAATAATGGGTGGGCAAAGTTGTTTAGTCCGACCCTTTATTTGCTTATTCAGTCTATAAATTCTAAAGTTGACTCCTTTCAAAATCTTGATTGAATCCGCAGGTAATAAGAAGTTTTACTCAAAATTTCAACCCCCAAAAATTCTGATAATTATATGCAATATTTTCTTAGCATAATAACAAACAAAAAATTGGAATTTGATAATCTCCTCATATTTCCCATAAAGTACACTGCCCCGCAAAAAAAGTGGCGCACTTTGTTTCTTCTTTAAGAAGACCTGTTCTAATCTATTCTAATGATACTGTAATTTATTAAACATTTAATATGAATAAACTTATACATTTCTAAATAACTTTAGCACAAATTCAAAACATTTTAATCAAATTACTACAATTTAAATAAAATAAAAATATGTGTATTTTCAATTTTTGAGACAAATCAACTTAATCTCGATATGTTTTGTTGGATATTAATTAAAAATTTTGTTTTCATACGAATTTCCAATAAATATAACAGAGAAAAACTAAAATGGGAAGATTATTTTAAAATATTAAAAATTTGGCGTTAATAAAGAAATTTCAACATTTTTGTCTTTGTTTTGATTAAATTATAATTATTTATTAAAATGGTATGGATTTGTGTTAAATTTACTTAGAAATGTATAAGATACTTCATATTAAATGTTTAATAAATTTCAGTATCGGAACACATTAAGGTAGAGTAAAAGGTCTTTTTAAGAAGAAACAAAGTGCGCCACTTTCTTTGCGGGGCAGTGTATTTTAATGAAATTTTATATTTGCTGGTCCCCCAGCCTGAAACACAAATGTTACACTTTCTAGGCCTAAATGACTAAGGGAAAAAAATGTCAGATATTATAGTTAAAAGCTTTTTTTTAATGTAATCAACTGGCATTATTTTCACGATATCCGATCTGTTCTTTCACAACATTTCAAAGAAATCTTTCTTCTTATCAAGAGAATATAATTTCAGCCTTATCTGTGGATTTTTTTTTACTCACTATTAAAAGGCAATTAATTTTCTCTATAATATGCTTGTTGTGTTCTATATTCGGATTGATTATAAAAACTATTTCTAATCAAATCTGGGTCTGTATCAATAACAAGAATTAAAAAATTTTCATTAGGTTTTTTCCTGATTTATGACACTGGCAAAAACATTTCTCGTTTTATCGGAGCTCTCGGGGGACTAATTAATAATATCGTTCATATTCACTCTTACCTATACCTATAACAAAAAATATTCTTTTACAGTAATTATCATGCCATTGTCAAAAATTTTGGCGATAAAAATTTAAAACCCTTTAAAGTACGTTAGAAAAACTCTTTTAAAAAGTTGTTTATTTCAGAGTTCTATTTATTAATTCCTCCGTTCCTCAACCTCATGGGCGTAACTAGGGAGTGCCGGCCCCCCCCCCCAGCTAAATTCTCTAGTTACGCCTATGCTCAACCTGCAATTGATTTCAAATCAAGATTTTATTTGGACAAAATCTTTCAAAAGATAAAAACTTAATTTCCTTTCAAATTTCGAAATGACATTTTCTAAGTTCTAAGAAGACATATTAAAGATTTAGATTGTTTTCCGTCCTGAAATTTCTATAATTTGCTAAACTACCATAATATAATATTTCAATAAATTTACATATAAAACAGGGGCGTATATAGGTGGGGACCGAGGCCCCCCCCCCCCCGAAATTTTCTAAATTTAATTTTCGTTTTTACTTTCTCTTACCTATGTATATATGTAATATATATATAGAGAGAAAGTATTGGTTTCATGTCAAAAATTCGATGTCGAGATTTTGATGGATCTTCACGTTTTGAGGTCCCCTGAATCCAAAAAAGTGGTTTTCGCGACATGGTCTGTCTGTGGGTGGGTGTGTGGGTGGGTGGGTGGGTGTGTGTGTGTGTGTCTGTGTTCACTTTTAAGCATGAAGGAATTGAGCTATGAGGCTGAAATTTTATATATGAGTTAAACACCCCCGGGACCGGAAAAATAAGCTTTTAATCAAAATCGGCCAAAGAGTACTAGTACTTTACTGATGTACTTTTTCAGTTTTTTTCGATTTTCTCAAAATTCGCTCTAACGATTTTGATTAAAATTCAAAAATCAATTATTTTTTAGATGCTCTTTCAAATGTATATTCTCGTTTTGCCATCGAAATCTTCTGAAGACCACTTTACTCTTGCACTCCATAGAAAAGATAGGAGAAATGGTTGCCATGGTAACAAAATATAAATATTTTCCCATACTTATAAATTTTACATCTGAATTCAAATATTCCCTACTGCCGGGAACTAAATACATGTCGACACAAAAAATCTGGTGTGACAAGCACAGTACACAACTTTCGATTACCGAAGGTAAGAGAAAGTTGTGTGCTGTGCGACAGTCACACCAGATTTTTTGTAATTTAACTTTCCCCTATAATGGAAGTAAATTTCTGTTGGGAATTTTATGTAAATAAATAAATAAATAAATAAATGCATATAGCCCTATAGGGATATAGAGACAATAATGGATCTCGGCCCCCCCCCCCCCCCCCGAAATGTTTGCTCGGCCCCGCAGCACGAAAATCCCAGGTTCCGCAAAAGAGTGAAATGTACTGCGAACGGCACATGAAAAAAAAATTTTGGTTCTGCGGGTGGGAAAATTTTGCTTCTCTAAAAATAAGGTAAAATATTTTTGCGGACGGGAAAAAATTTTGGTTCCGCGAAAAAAAAAATAATTTTTGAGAACAGGCCCCCCGAAAAAAAATTTCTATATACGCCCCTGATATAAAAATATAAAACTTAATTCTTTCTTTTTTTAATTCATGGGTGCTGCCTCTAGTGTTTAATGTTCTTCCCAACGGTGCCGTGAACTTCTAAAAATTGGGAAACTCTCTCTTAAAGAGTTATAAGACCCCCCCCGCCCCCACTCCTGACTAGACGCAAGCCGAAGGCGGGCCGCGCGGCTAGTATAATATTAATTGTGAGTTGATGGAGAATATGGCTGTTTAACTTGATAAGGATAGCGAATAGCAGCCAGGAAAAATCAAATAAAACAAAATTTTTATCAGATTTTCCTTTATTTGATCGTCGACGTTTCGGACGCCAGTCGCGCCCTTCCTCAGGACAAACGTCAAACAAATACAGATGGAGGAATTTCTAACGAAAATTAAAATCGCGTATGAGGCAATACAATTTCAGTTTGAAACATATTGATATTTTATTGCTTCATACACGATTTCAATTTTCGTTAGAAATTCCTCCATCTGTATTTATTAGTATAAGGGTATTTTATGGCTGGTGGAATTTGTATCAGGAATGAAAGTTGGAAGAAAAATGCAGCCAGAATTTTTTCTTTAAAAATATATTTCAACAGCTAGCTGACGTTTCGGCTTTGGTCAAAGCCATCCTCGGAGCTGCTGTATGTGTGTATATGTATATTATATGTGTATATATGTATATGAAGACCAACAGCAGCTCCGAGGATGGCTTTGACCAAAGCCGAAACGTCAGCTGTTGAAATATATTTTTAAAGAAAAAATTCTGGCTGCATTTTTCTTCCAACTTTCATTCGTGATTCATCTGTATTTGTTTGACGTTTGATTGTCCTGAGGAAGGGCGCGACTGGCGTCCGAAACGTCAAATAAAGGAAAATCTGATAAAAATTGATCTAGTTTTTGTCTGATTTGATTTTTTCGGGCTGATATTCGCTATCCTTATTAATTGGGAGTGTTATAATAATAATTAATAATCCTCGTAAATTGTGTAAAAACAAATGCCTATATCAATTTTGGCTAAATGTACAGTGAGGGACAATATTAAGTCCCACCCATTCGTTTTCTACTTGTGATTATTTCATTGTTATTGGAAATTTTCTAGATTTGAACCATGAAAGTTTCCATTAAAAAATAGGTATAATATTTTTTTAAAAACAATGAAATAATCACAAGTAGAAAACGCATGGGCGGGACTTAATATTGTCCCTTACTGTACCTGAGGCACAAAAAAAAAAAGTTAATATCAGGTTACAAAAACAGAAACACAAAAAATTAGAAAAAAAAAAACTAAATCGACATCGATGCATAATCAACTTTCTTTTAATATTTCATTTTATTATCTCGGCAAAGATAAAACATAAAAGTGAAATGCAAATTAGTTGACATAAATTTTATACTAGAATTAATAAATTCTTCATAATAAAAATTTTATCAAAACAAAAAAAAAAAAAAAAAAAAAAACTATTAAATAAATATTTAAAACGCCAAGGCTATTTTTTTTTAATTTCATCAAACATTTCGTAAATTTTTTTTTTTTAATTAATAAAATAATTCGATTGATCAATCTGATGATGATGATGATCCTCAAGGAAAGAAAATTTATTGTCGTTTAGGTAAATATATTTAAATTAAACGATAAAAAAAAAAATTTGATAACTAAATAAATCTTTATATTGGATTTTTATTAGCTGGTGGAAACAAGTTGTGCTGGTGGGATGGAAATTAGGCAACGGAGACATGGAGCTCGATAGGGGCTCGGACGTTTTGTTTATTTCCTCTGGACCTGGATAAAATTTATTTACGGTGTCCGGATCTAATAATATTCACTCTAGTTTATTTAATAATTTTATATTTAAGGGGTTCAGGAGCGACGTCTAAACGTACTTTTAAAAAAAAACTACACTATTATAAGGAATTTTTCAATGCGGTTTTTTTTAAATGAATTAAATTCATAAGAGATTATTGGGACATCGAGCTATAATTTTTTTAATGACTTATTAAAAAATTATCGTAATTAATTTTTTGTTATCAAGCAAATACAAAAAAAACAATCTGTCCCAATAATCTTTAATTTTTTTTAAATTTAAAAATGAATTTATTGTTATTATTAATCACATATTAATTAAGAAATTTTTAAAATAAGCTTAGATGATTTATTTAAAAACCAACTGTCAAATTAGTTCAGCATTCTTGCAATAGATGGCAGGCTAGTCTAACAGCCGATCCTTAGCCTATATCTGGCCTATATTTATATATTTTTATGCTTTTATAAAAGATACATAATATATAATAACATTTATAAAGTATTTATTGTTAAAAGATAAATGAAAATCAACCAAATGCATTAAATATTATTAGCCACCATTCTGACATCTCTTGGCAAATTTTTGAATTACTTGATATTTTGGGCTTACTTTTTATGACAAACTACGCCCTCTTATCGGGAAAAACATGCCTAACACACTTCGCTCCTATTCCGCATTAAAGTTATACTATCATCTGCGTAGCCCGCCTGATGACACTTTTCTATTGGCATTTTTTTCCAAGTTTTTTTTTTCTTTATCTGCCCTAAACACAGTTTAAAGAATTTTTATATTATTTATTAAAATATAAAAAATTTTTTTTTTTTACCTAGAAAAAAAAAAAAGAGAATGATGCATAAAACAAACGATTTGTTTTGAGAGATCCTTTCAACATCTCTTTATTCTTTAACTTTTTTGAACATTCTGCCAAATTAAATAATTATAAAAATTTAAAAATATAAGATACAAAAATTTATCATTTCTTCTCTCTACTTGAATTTCTATACAATCAAACTTGTGATAATAATCAATCAGCTTCGGGGGTGAGTTATGTGTTTCTGTCTGTTCGTTTTTTTTTTTTTTTTTTTTTTTCGGTTCGTTCATCTAAGATCATACACATTTCGTATCCAAATGGCTTAAATAAAATCATCGGAGTGCCTGGGGTCCGAACCCGCGACTTTTGGGATACGAGATTAACACGCTAACCCCTACACCAAGCTCCGAGTGCGAATTGAATATATTAAACTCCTTAATTACTTTCTCTTGCCTCTATATAGGCGTATGTTAATATATTGAAGAAAGTGTGTGAAGAAGTATTAGATTCATGTAAAAATTAGTGGAGGTACAATGGATTATATAAGTTTTAGGATTACCCAATCAAAAAAAAAGTGTTTTAGCATTATGGTCTATCTATGTAAATATCACCCAACGATAAAATATCTAACTTTGATGAAATCTCATGGAGGTTTAATTTTTACTATATAACTTAGCTTCCCCCTGGGTCGCGAGCAAAGCTTTTTAGACAAATCAGCCACTTTACTGATGCATTTTTTCCAGTTTTTTGATTTTCTCAAAATTCGCTCCAACCATTTTTGATTTAAATTCAAAAATCAAATATTTTTACTTTCTCGTACCCTATATAATATAGAGGAAGAAAGTATTGTTTAGTGTCCTTTAAAATGTATATTCTCATTTTGCCCCAAATTGACCTCTTTACTCTTGTACTTCGCCGGGAAAGATTGGAGATATGGTTGCCATGGCAACAAAATATAAATATTTTTGTATTTTATGGCTGGTGAATTTGTATCAGGAATGAAAGTTGGAAGAAAAAGCAGCCCGAATTTTTTCTTTAAAATATATTTCAACAGCTGACGTTCGGCTTTGGTCAAGTTATCCTCGGAGCTTCTATTGGTCATCATATACATATATTTTGAATTGTATCAGTTATTAAAATTAATTTAGGATATATCAAAGAAAAAGTCATTAGTTCAAGACAAACTTTTTCCTTCTTCTATAAAATTTCATTTCAAAATTCCAACGAAGTTGCCTAAACTAAATAGACCGTGACAGACAGACAGACGGACATTAGCGAATTATATATATAGATTTTCATACGTTTATCTAATGCTTATATTGCATCTTTTATTGATGATTTTCCCGGTTCCAAACTAAGATCGAAACGTTAGCTTACTTTATTAAATCCTCTTTATTCTGAATAGGTGCTCGGCCATTCGCTAGCATATTCGTTTCGGTAGAGGCTGATGGCAAAAATGAAATGCCTCCTCCTGAGTAAGGAAACGGGAACTCACCTCAAAGTAACCACAACATGCCAGGTGTGACACTAATTGCTGAGAGCCGTCGTCCCTCCATCCAAGGCAAAAAGCAAAAAGAAAAATTTAAAACAAAAGAAATATGACAAATTCAAATTCTCCTTTAATTATATTTGACCATCCATTCACATAATGATTAAATAGAGTTGTTATGATAAATTATCTTAAATAATAAAAAAGTGTTTATAATGCACTTAATACTATAATGAATGGCAGGCACCACAGGAAGCAAATATGCTTTCATTCAAATAGGAAGCTTTCAACCTTGTCTTCTGCCCTCCCTTCTATAATTAATCAACATAGTCACCAGCTAGCTAGGCCTATATATGTACCAATAGGACTAGAGTCGGATTAAGGCTAGTGCAGATGTTCAAACACACACCTCCAAATTAAAAAAGATAAATAAAAAAATAAAAAATCTGGTGTGACCAATCACACTGGACCCAACTTTCTCTTACCTTCGGTTAATAATCGAAAGTTGTGTTCTGTGCTTGTCACACCAGATTTTTTGAATGCTCACATATACTGATGTGGATAGTTTCCGTCGATATATTAGAATTCAAGAAATAAATTTATATAACCTACATGGGAAAATATTTATATTTGTAATCATTTCTCCTATCTTTCCTATGAAGTACAAGAGTAAAGTGTGCTTCAGAGGGATTTCCAGGGCAAAATGAGAATATACATGTGAAGTAGCATCTAAAAAATATTTGATTTTTGATTTTCATTCGCCTCTAAGAACAAAATTCTGGCTCCCCCCCCCCCCAAGAAAAGTTGAAAGAAGCCCTTTCTTCTAACTCAATTCCTTCATGCTTAAAATTGAACACACACACACACACACAGACCATGTCACGAAAAACCACTTTTTAGCCAAGGGCGGATACAAGGGGTTAGCGTAATTACCCCCCTGCTAGGAGATTCGAAAAATACCTTTTTTCCGCAAAAAAGGTTATTTTTAATGTAAAATTTTTAAAAAATTAATACTTAAAAATTTGATGTGTATTTATATTCTGGCAAACAAATACAGAATGCGCTTTTAAATTACCGAAATTAAAAAAAATAGTGTGCTGTGCGACGAGTCACACCAGATTACCCCCCCCCCCGAGAAACACCTCTGGATCCGCCCTTGTTTTTAGCTCACACTGTACGTATTACTAAGGGGGAGAGCTTATGCAGAGACTCGAGTGTCTGTCCGTCTGTACGCATAAAAAGTACGGCCTGAACTAAAGGTCGTAGGAAAATAATAATAATAATTACATATACGTACTCAGCAAAAAAAACTAGTTCAGGGAAAAATACGTTTTGGTCCCCAGGGCTTCCAATTTTAGAGTTATTAATTCTTAAAGTTGCGATTTCTCCCATAGGAAATGTATAGAGAAATATTTATGTATTCTTTGCATTTGTATATTCTATGAATGCAAACAAATCCTCAAGCAGGCGCTTGTTTTTCTTAAATATGGAGAAATAACTTAAC
>JAKCPI010029898.1:0-12441 GCA_023213315.1 Euborellia annulipes | reverse complement strand
CAGGGTTATCGTGTAATTAATTTTAAAAAATTGAAATTTAACATGTAGCCTATGGGGAATAACGACGAAACGCACACATATCGAATTATATAGCCACCTCTGCATCAGATACAAAAACAAAAAAACTTACATTTTATTAATTCACTTCCGAGGAATACGTTAAAAATAAAATCAAAAGTTTCTGCCGACCGCTTTTAAAGATATTTTAACAAGAAAGTCAAAAAAATTCTCCAAAATGACAATCGCTAATATTTAAAAATAAAGGGAAGCATCGAGAGTCAGACTAAACCGGCAACGTCACAGTAACATAAGTGTCTTATCTAGATGTCAGGTACATTTTTTTTTCAATTTTTACGATATTTTTTCGCGAAATCGCCATTGTGTTTATAACTGATTTGCATTAAACATTGTAATATATTAAATAAAATAAAATTTAAGGCGTTTAAGATTTAAAATAGATAGTTGATGAATGCAATGTTGCCAGTTCTATATTTCGTGAAATACTGCTCAAGTCGAAAGTCATTCATTTATTATTTTTGGTAATTAAATTATTAACTTAATCCAATTATAAACTATGATAGGTCACGACTAAATTATAATAAGGAATTTTGGCATTCAAATTTTTAATTTTATTAAAAAAAAATTTAGATTCTATTATGACTTACGATGTACTATCCGAACAACCTTTAAAATGGTCTCAGAAAACCATAAATGACTTTAAATTTAAAAATCTGGTGACCGGCCCAGCACACAACTTTCTTTACTTTGGTAATGAAAGTTGTGTTTGGTGCTTGCTTCGCCACCAGATTTTTTGTGTGAATATATTTAGTTTCCGACATAGGGTAGATTGAATTAAGATGTAAAATTTATAATAGGGAAAATATTTATATTTTGTTACAGGCAACCATTTTATTATCGTATGAAATAAAGAGTAAAGTGGTTTAAAAGATTTAATTGAAAAAAAAATATAATTTTAAAAAAATTAAAAAATAATTGATTTTTAAATTTAAAAAAATTAAAAAATTTAAAAATAAAAAAATAAAAATAATAGTAAAGTATAGATTTTTTGGTGATTTTGATTAAAAGTTATTTTTCGGTCCTGGGGTGTAAATAATATAAAATTTCAACCTCGTAGCTCAATTCCTTCATGCTTAAAAAAACACACACACACCCACCCCACACCCACCCCACCCACCCACCCACAGACAGACCATGCGCGAAAAACCATTTTTATGGGCCTCTAAAATTATATTTTTTTAATATTTTTTATATATATTATTTAGTAATAAAAGAAGCTCATTGAATCTCTCCATTAAAAGATATTTTAAGTTTCAAAGACGCCCATTTGCTTAAAAATTGAATGAAACCGTAGTCAAGAAAAGCAAAGATAATTAAAAAAAAATCATAAACAAAGTCTTTCTTTTTTACGTCTCACTTTAAGAATATTCTAGAAATAAATAAAATCCTCACATCTTGTTAAAAAAGTTTTATTTATATTATTGCTTAATTAACTGTAAAGAAATGGAGTTAATTTTCCCTTTGATATTAAACTGACTGTAAAACTTTGTGATTTTTCAAAGGAAAAGACGTCTCTAAGATAACAGAATTCTATAAAGATTTTTACTTTCTCTTACCTATGTATATATGTAATATATATATAGAGAGAAAGTATTGGATTCATGTCAAAAATTCGATGTCGAGATTTTGATGGATCTTCACGTTTTGAGGTCCCCTGAATCCAAAAAAGTGGTTTTCGCGACATGGTCTGTCTGTGGGTCTGTGGGTGGGTGGGTGTGTGTGTCTGTGAACAAAATATCTCAAGAACGAAAAAGAGCTAGGAAGTTGAAATTTTATATTTAAGTTAGGCACCCCCATGGGACGTGACACTAAGCTTTTGAACAAAATCGACCAAAAAGTACTAGCACTTTACTGATTCACTTTTTCAGTTTTTTTCGATTTTCTCAAAATTTGCTCCAACGATTTTTTTTTAAATTCAAAAATCAATTATTTTTTTAGATTCTCTATAAAATGTATATTCTCATTTTGTGATTGAAATCTTCTGAAGACCACTTTACTCTTGTACTCCATAGAAAAGATAGGAGAAATGGTTGCCATGGTATCAAAATATAAATATTTTCCCATACTTATAAATTTTACATCTTGAATTCAATTGTACCCTACTGTCGGAAACTAAATACATGTCGACACAAAAAATCTGGTGTGACAAGCACAGTACACAACTTTCGATTACCGAAGATAAGAGAAAGTTGTGTGCTGTCGCCAGTCACACCAGATTTTTATATTATTATTATGATATGTCTTTAATTTCAATGAAAAAAAAAATATAGGCATTCTCATTGTCCAGCGAATGGCCGTCAGAAAATGATGAAAAAGATGTGGAAAAGTCGAGAAACGAAAACATCTCAAATGCCTTCCAGGCTCGATCGAGCTTTTTCTCAAATTTTAAAATCCTTATGCAAAAAGGCAATTCCCTCAGGCGAGATGTATTCTCAACTCGAACTCTTCATTTTTTTTTTTTTTCTTTATACGTATTGTATTTATTTATAATAATAAAAAAATATATAAAACATCTCGTATAGTCATTTAACAAAAGTCTCAGCAAAAGAAAGCTGATTTATTTACAAAATAATAGGGGGGGGGGCAATATTTTTTCTTTCATAACCTATAATTGGGTATAGGAGACTTTGCAGCCAAGGAATTAAATAAAAAACTTGTATTTAATTAATTAATTAACCGTCGACGTTTCGGTCGCAAGTCACAACCTTACTCAGGACGATTAATTGTATTCTAATAATCGCCATAATCAACTTGGCCCTGGCGGGCGGCGTCTCGTACGCGTTTAGTAGTTAAAAATTTTGAATTTGCCTCTCCGACTCCGCCCTCTCTGAATTTCGCCAATCAGCGCTATCCCTGAGGCCTGATTGGTGGGTTCACACATCGGACACCGATTTAAGCGCTTTATATATAAAATAACGTATATTAATTCGGACTTAAGAAACGACGAGACGAGGGGCGCCTGCACTTCCCCTCCAGGCATTGTCGCCGGCGAGAGATGCTGCTATTTTTGGAAATAACTAATAAACCCTTTCTAAAAACATTCTACTATCTCCATCGCAAATCTATCGTCTAAATAAAGTGATTCATTAGACCCAGAGAGAATTATTTCTCTTTTTGTTAAGTAACAATAAATAATGCTTTCTCTTGGATGGGAGAAACAAATAAATAATAGTAAAGAACTTATAGTATTTATTCTTTACTATTTTATGGCCCTATTAATTATTGTCTTTTCAATATCCCTTAGATCTCATTCTATTAAAAAAAAAATCTGGTGTGACTGTCGCACCAGATTTTTTGTGTCAGGTGGGAGAATATACGAGTGAATAATAATTTCTTTGGTCTTTTGGACGTTAAAATAATTTTTATCAAATAAGCAATATTTTATTGAAACATATCACCTTGTGTTTTTAGAATTAATTTACCTAACATATAGGTGAAACATTTGCATATCTAAATAAAGGAACGAAAAAATTAGTCAGGCGTAGGCAACTAATTAGGCTACGCATGTATTTCCTTTTATTCAGGCCTCGGGTTTCGACCAGGTAATTTATCCCCCAATGGCTGCTCTAAAAATAATCTACTCTAATTGTAGTGCGGATAAACTAATGAAGACAAGATATTTATTTCAAAATTAATTTGATTATTAAATTTTTATTTCATTTTTCAGAGATCATCTAAAACCACACCCTCTAAATGAATACATCTCATACTTTATTGTTTGTTTTATAATATCGGGAAAAAAAAAACTTTTACTTTTAACTTTCGTAATTCAAATATTAAATATTGAATTTGCATTAAAATTGAGAATAACAATTTTTTCTTGAATATTTGGAAAAATTAATAGAATTATTTTTTTCCAGAATACTCCTTGATTAATGAAGTATTATTTTATAGTAGGCCATTCAATGATATTGTGCAATGCATTTTTGAAAAGAAAAATCTGGTGTGACTGGTCGCACAGCACATATCAATCTTCAATCGAAAGTTGTGTTCTGTGCTTGTGCCACAGAGGTTTTTTCTGTCGACATATATTTAGTTTATGACAGTACGGTATATTTGAATTCAACATATATGATATATGGACCCTGTTATGCATTAGTCAAGGGCCAAAAATTATTAAAAATTGAGTTAAGCATGGAACTATTGTTTCAAATGCTACTAATTAATAGTATTTTTTATGAAATATGTCCTAAAAAAATTTATATTTAATGTTACTTGCACAATTGACAAAAAAAATTATATATAATCCAATGAACAACAAAAAACTTTAATGTTAATTTTCTCAAATCTCGGTAGCTGGCGCTTGACACACTAATTGCGAACAGGGTCCATAGTAAGCATGGTAAAATATTTTTATTTTGTTACAATGGCAACCATTTCTCCAATCTTTCCTATGAAGTACAAGAGTAAAGTGGTCTTTGAAAGATTTCAAGGTTTTTTTAAAAGCTAATTTTCTTTCCTCAGGGGGGGGGGGGGGGCTAATTTAAATATAAAATTTCAAACTCGTAGCTCAATTCCTTAATGTTTTAAAATGAACACATAGACACACACAGACAGACAGACGATGTTTCGAAAATTTAATGAAAATTTGTCTTTGAAAGGCCTCGGGCCCTCGGGGTTCAGGGATATACGGTTTTTTAAAAATATTTTTGTGTATGGAGGAGGGGGGATATTTAGAAATGAGTTAGACCCCCCCCCTCCCGATAAAATTCAATATACACCTTTGGTACAAAATGTATACAGGCCTCCTCTCCTAGTGACGCCCTAGGCCCCCAACTGTCTCGCTACGCCACTGTAATAAATATTCTATTTTTCTATTTGTTAATTTGAAAAAGTAAAAAAAAAAGCTCTCTTTTTTACTTTTTTTATTTTTTTATTTTTTTTGCTGAAATTATATCCTCTGAGATAAAAATGATAGTAAACAACATTTAGCCCTCTATATTTAGTAGCCCTTTTACCAACAAAAGAGACATTTATTTCCATTAAAGGAGAAAGAAAATCTAATTGACTTTAAGAAAATAAGGTCTTTTTAAATTTATTTGTAGAAGGTGTCTAAATAAAAGTTAAGAGCCTGGCGATTCAGTCTGATTAGATAGAAAAAAAAAGAAAGACCAAGGCCACATTTGAAGTCGAACTCTAAGCTCTAAATAAAATAGAATTTGTTAGTGCGTTCTTCGAGGTAAAGAGAACTTAATTTTATGAGAAAACCAAAAAATTCTATATGAAGTTGTTTCGTTTAAGATTAGAAGTCAATTTTTTTTTTCAAATCCTATTATTGAAAGAGGATTTATAAATGAAATGAAATAAGCCCTGGGCCTTCGTAAATACCGTAAGTCTTGCTTGTTTTCGAGGAGTCAGCTTACCCTCCTGATAATTCAAACTTTATCTAAGATATTGATTGACTTCGTTACCAATTAATTTTATCAAATAAGGACCTCAGATGCCGAATAAAAGAAATTTTCCTAGATTTGGTTACAAGCGATCGATTCCGTATAAAATTATTTCTAATTGGCGTACCGAGGCAGTTGGGGGCCTGGGAGTCACTAGAAGAGGGGGGCCTTATATTGAATTTTTTTTTGGGGGGTGCTCATCTTTAAATATCCCTCTCCTCCATACACAAAAATATTTTTAAAATGCCGTATATCCCTGAACCCCAAGGGGTCAGGGCCTCTCAAAGAGAAATTTTCATTAAATTTTTTTTTTATAAATATATGGGGGTTTATGCCGGCTCGGGGCCTGGGGCGGACCGCCCCCTCCGCCCCCTCCCTCAGTACGCCACTGCTAATTGGTTTTTTATGTATTTTTGCCCACCGCCATCGAGTACTCATCTCTTGCCCTCCTCTCCTTAGGGGTAATTAACGCTTCCCATTTCAAGAGACAAACATTTATTTCAATCGACTAATTCCTATGATTAGGACGACTATCCAACAACCAAATAATTGACAGAAATAGAAATTTCTATAAGGATGGGAGGCGCTACGGATCCAATCACTTTTCCAATCTTCCCATCCCATCCTGTTTGGAAATAAGCATCAAAACCTTGCTAATTATTCGCCAACGAAACACACATTTCAAATATTGTAAAGAAAAAGCTTAGATTTTTTATACTGATAGGTTATATGAATTAATTTTTGTACTGATGATGACGAGACGTGATGCCGGTCGAAATGTCTACCAATTAAAGTTGATGTGAGAGGAATCCATCAAATGCTGGCTTTTATTCGCTCCTATCCATCCATATTCGTGTGATCCAGCGTAAAATTTTTAATATCAATTTTTTTTATTTGATATTTTATAGTCAAATGTAACGATTATAAAAAAAATCCATCTATCAATAAGGCATTTTATTTTTTACTTTTTTCAGTAACCAACAGTACATGCAACCAAATAGTTTAATATACTTTAATTAAAAAGTGAAACGTGTAATTTTTTAGTATAATTTTCCCAAATGTAATTTAATCCTAAAGCCTCGTCTACCAGAGTCGAAATTCAAGTCCGACATTGAGCCTCCTATAGTTAGACCTAGGGGTTCAAAGTAGATCTATTTATTCACAAGTCAAATTATATCCGACTTTGAATTCCAAATTGGTACGAATTTATACCATTTCGGGGACCAAAGTCGGACCTGATGGGTAATAAAAATTAGGGCCTAATAGTAAATGGTATGATCTCAGGGTTGGTTTAATCTCGCAGCTAGGTGGGCTTAAACCTATTCAGGCAGGGCTAGAGGGTAGGAGTTTGTTAGAATACGGGCATTAGCTCAACGCGTTATTGTCAGTCCCTGGGTGGTAGGTCACTTTTTAAATGATTTTTTTTAATAAGTTAATTAGATTAAAAATTAAATAAAACGAATTTTAAAAGCGTGTTTATTTATTTGAATTGATTCTGATTCGTATTGTTTTTTATAATATTAAATAAAACATTTTCATCCTAAATATAAAATGGCCCTCGGCCATCAAACATCAATGGAAAAAAAAATTATTAATAATAGGTTTTAATAAATTAATGATTTTGTTTGTTACATGGTGATTCCCAAAGGAAGCCAATGCTCTGTAGGGGAATAGTATATTAACGACTATCAATTAATGTGATTAGGTAAAAGGAGTGACTAAATGACCTTCGTTGCCGGAAAAGACCTTAAAAAAAGGTAAAAGAATGGGAATCAGTTCGATTTTAACATGACAATTTTATAACTTCTTGAGGCCTCCAAATAATAACTGACGAGATTCCGTGTAGGCCTAATGATCAAACTTCAGTGAACCAGCAAGAAATTATACCGAGTGCAACTCCAGTGAGAGAAAAGAATAAATACATTTCCGATCTTTTAAGGGGGCTTGGGAGGGAAGGTGTTACGCATGTTTTTCCCGATAAGATGGCGTAGTGTGCATAAAAAGTATGCCCAAAAATCAAGTAATTCAAAAATTTGCCGAGAGATGTCAGAATGGTAGCTAATAATATTTAATGCATTTGGTTGATTTTCATTGATCTTTTAAGAATAAATACTTTATAAATGTTATTATATATTATGGGGGGGGGGGGGGGGGGGGGGGGGGGCGGGGGCGCCGGCCGGGGGGGAGGGGGGGGGGGGGGGTCATATATAACGTAAAAAAAAGAAAATTTTTTTTGTGAGGGGGAGAGTTGGTTTCCAAAAAAAAAAAATTTTAGGAAAAAAATTTTTTAGAGAGGGAAAAATTTAAAGGGGGGGGGGGGAAAATTAAATTTTCCCCCCCAAAAAATCCCCTAGTTCCGGCCCTGTATATTATGTATCTTTTATAAAAGCATAAAAATATATAAATATAGGCCAGATAAAGGCTAATACTTTATCGGCTGTTAGACTATCCTGCTATCTATTGCAAGAATGCTGAACTAATTTGACAGTTGGTTTTTAAATAAATCATCTAAGCTTATTTTAAAAATTTCTTAATTAATATGTGATTAATAATAACAATAAATTCATTTTTAAATTTAAAAACAAAATTAAAGATTATTGGGACAGATTGTTTTTTTGTATTTGCTTGATAACAAAAAAATTAATTACGATAATTTTTTAATAAGTCATTAAAAAAATTATAGCTCGATGTCCCAATAATCTCTTATGAATTTAATTCATTCAAAAAAAACCGCTTTGAAAAATTCCTTATAATAGTCTAGTTTTTTTTTAAGTACGTTTAGACGTCGCTCCTGAACCCCCCTTAACGAATTCAAAAAAACAATTTTTTTCTTAAAAATGATCCGTGTACTCTTTAAAATCAATATTTTTGATGAATAAATGTATGATATAAGGATAACCTATTTTTCTCCATCGGTTTTTTTATGGTCGTTTAGATATATTTATGAATCCCCAAGTGATGGTTATTCTATAACTATAAATTTGCAAAAGAATAAAAATCTCCATAATGTCTATAGTATATTATGTCCTTAGGGGAAGGTTAAACGAGGCGAAATAAATCATTAAAAAAAAAAAAAAAAAGAATAAAGGAATCAAATTACAACATCAAGCCATGAGCAGACAAAAATATAATTTTTAATAACATTTGCATTTCCAGATTAAAAACCTAATAACAACACTCTATGAGAAATGTTATCTAAAGTGTTAAAAAAAATTAAAATTAGCTCCACCAAATAAAAATTAATTATTAATATTTTAATTCAATTTGCCCAAATTTTTTTCATTTTTTTTTTTACGAAATGAATATTTTATCATTTTTTATGGAAGAACTTTTAAATCGATAATTAATTTTTAATAAATAGAGTGGAAGTTGAGATTAATTTTTTATAAGTAAGACATTTATAAAATTATTCGAGAAGCGAAATTAGCCAGTTCGGAGGCAAGTCGCTATCTCTGCTCATGTTATGTTCTTCTGTGATCATTTAATATTACGTTGACAATATGTACAATAGGGTGGGCCGAAAAAACTCATTTTTTTATTTCGAACTTGTAATAGCGCGGGGAAGTTGCGAATTATTTAGACGAAAAAAAAAATCTATCATCGGTTGATTGAATTTTTTCAAATTTTGTCAAACTTCAGGGACCGGAAGATGTCAACCGATTTTGATAATTTTTTTTTCTTTTTTTGTCTATATAATTCGCAACTTTTCCGAGCTATTACAACCAAGGGCGTCCGCAAGATTTTTTGCAGGGGGGGGCATGTCACTTCCAGATAAGTTAAAAAAATGTACTTTGATATTAATAATGTTATACATCTCTTAGTATTTAAAGCTTTCTCACCGCGGCAAGGTGGATGTATACTGAGAAAGGTTTTTTTTTGTATTTTTTTTTGTTTTATACATTTTTTTGTATCATTTTAACCAGGCACTTGCCCCCCCCCCTGCGGACGCCCATGATTACAACTTCGAAATAAAAAAATGAGTTTATTCATTTATTAGAAACCAAGCAGTGGAAACACACTATTATTTGTTCAAAAGATAATGTATCTTCAATGAACAAATAAAAAACAATTCACGAAGAAATAAGAGACTTGACCTCGAAACGTTGATTAAGAAAAAAAAAATTACTATTTATTTAATTATTTTTGTGGCTTCTCATCCCTATAATTTCAAAATCTAAAAGGCCTCCGATGCCGAAAAAGACCTTAAAAAAATCAATAGCCAAGGAACACATACCAGTCAGTATGTATTAATAGGCCTACATACTAACATTCTTTTTGATGAGAACAGTGGACTAGTTAGCTGTCCAAAATTGATAGAGAAATTAAAGATACGAGATCACCCCTCCACTCTTTCAAATATCCCTTGAAAATTTCCTTTCTCTGATACTGGCCAATCAGAAACACTATTCAAGAAAAGGGGGGTTTACTCCTCCCACCCCCTTGATCAATTAAAAAAAAAACATGAAAATCCGTCAAGAAGTTTAGAAATGCATAAAGGACACACACACACAGGGACACTTTTTGATTTTGTCATATATTGTAGAACTCTAGATTAAATTTGAAAAAAAAAAAAAATTTAAGTTCAAAAAAGTATTAATTTTTTGGGCCAATTTCAACTGTATTTAAAATGTTAAGACCATATTTCTATATATTAACAAAAATATATCAATTTATAATCTTTCGGGATTCGCGCGGGCTTGGTGTAGGGGTTAGCGTGGCCTTGTATATCAAGGGTCGCGGGTTCGGATTCCAGGTAGTCCGATGATTTTATTTAAGCCATTTGGATATCAAATATATATATTATTAATATAACGGTTATCGACAAAGTATTATATGGCTTAAGTTGCCGAAAAGATTGTGTGAATGAGAAAAAAAAGTGCAAGTGTTAAAAAAAAAAAAACATGGTGTGGTTTTATGAAACCACGATGCAAGTGAAACTTTTTTTTCGGATCGTAGGCGTTTAACTGAAAATTTTCAGAAAATTATTCAATTAAGGGTATTAAAATCGCGTTTTTAATCTTAACTTAATAATTGGAAAATGAGGATTGATAATAGGAAATCAATAGACACATGTTAAAAATTGAGAACAATATTTATTTAGTAATTGAAGATTTGAATATTATTTTAAAAATTATATTTTATCAATTTAAAAATTGAATAATTAAATGTCACAATTATTTTTTTATAATTTGTCATATATATTAAATTTCAATTTTCCTATTTTTATAATTAAATATCCCATTGGAATTTGAGTATTCGAGTAATGCGCTACCGCTACAAGCGCTACAACATGCTACAGATCCCAATGTGTCTGAATCAATTGAAGCTCGTCCACTACAAGCGCGCGACAACGCGCTACAGATCCCAAAAAAATGGGATCTGTAGCGCGTTATCGCGTCTAACCCTTTGTTTTTCTAACCTAAAATACTCTCACCGGCAAAAAAAAAACCGCAACACTGTTTTTTCTTAATAAAATTGATGCAATTGAATAAAACAAATTAAAAAATGTCGATATTCAATTTGTGGGACAAAATAAGATTAAATAGACCTCGAAGAGCCTCAGTTACTTCATCAATCACTGTTTGTTCGGTGAGAGTTTAATTAAATGAATTTTCATAAAATTTTTTTAATTTTTATCAAGTGTTTTATGGATCAACTGTTTTGCAAATATCAGGTTTGATTTTTCATCATTGTCAGGACCTTTAAAAATAAACATAGAGTATGTTTAATTTATTTTATATTCAACACTTATTCTTTTATGATCGACATTACAATTTTTTCTGATATATAAAGAGGTATATATATTAAATTGATAAAAGATATACATTTTTTGTTATTTCACATTGAGTGATTTGATGAAGTACCTGCAGCTCTTCGAGGTCTATTTGAATGAAATAACCTTCATCCCAGAATATAAAGAATTTTAAAATAAGATTATTTGAAAATTTAGCGAAAATAAATATAAATTTCGAGATTTTTATCTTGGTTTTATATTTCAATTTAATTATTTATTAAAATTATATGGATTTGTTTTATTTATTGGTTAGAAATGTATATGAAATTTTATGTCAAATGTAGCGCCAAGTAGCGTGCAGTGGACGACCCCTGTCGCGTGTTGTCGCGTCTCTTGTTGTCGCGCTTGTAGCGGTAGCGTCCAGTGGACGACTAGGCTAAGGTGTAGGGATACGGTATCGAAAAAAAGTATCGATACTTGTACTTGGTATCGTATCGAAAGGAAAGTATCGATACCAAAAAGTATCGGATGAAAAGTATCGATACCAGTAGGTATCGAGTATTTATTAAGTATGAGTATTTTTCCTCTTTTTTTTAAGTTTTTCGGCATCTTAGGCTCCTGTCGTAGTTCAAAAGGCCCAACGGAAGGTCAACGCGGTATTCTGGTGTGCCATTTACCCCTAAGTAATGACCACCAGGAGGACGGGGCTTTCTCAAGCAAAATATACATTTCGCCAAAATAAAAGTTTGTCCCTTTTCACTCGTCGACAAAAATGAACTTTATTACATTCACAAGAACAAAGATATGCGTTTCGAGAAGTATTTTTCATAAATTCAAATATTATTTCAGTTTTTCCCCATCAGGCTCAGTTTTAGAGATATAGTGAAAAATAAATCTGGTGTGACTGGCGCACAGCACACAACTTTCTCTTCCCTTCGGTAATCGAAAGTTGTGTTCTGTGCTGTCACTCCAGATTTTTCGTGTCGACATGTATTTAGTTTCCGACAGTAGGGTACAATTGAATTCAAGATGTAAAATTTATAAGTATGGGAAAATATTTATATTTTGTTACCATGGCAACCATTTCTCCTATCTTCCCTATGAAATACAAGAGTAAAGTGGTCTTCAAACAATTTTGAGAGGCAAAATCAGAATATACATTTGAAAGAGCACCTAAAAAATAAATGATTTTTGAATTTTAATCAAAATCGTTAGAGCGAATTTTGAGAAAACCGAAAA
>JAKCPI010029897.1:0-14650 GCA_023213315.1 Euborellia annulipes | reverse complement strand
CATTCGAAATATTGCATGCAATATTCCTGCAGCATTCCAGCAACATTCCTATGTCCGCGTTTTTTTTATTCAGGGAATATTGTCACAATATTGAAATACAATATTGCCAGAATATTGCTCAGCAATGTTGCCAACATATTGCGATGTAATGTTACCATAATATTGTGACACAATATTGCATGCAATATTCCTGCAGCATTCCAGCAACATTCCTATGTCCGCGTTTTTTTATTCAGGAATATTGCCAAAATATTACAATACAATATAGCCATAATATTCCATTTCATACTATGTTCTCAGTATATTGAGATGCAATGTATATATGCATTGCACGCATGTGGTGATATAATATATATACTGTATATGTAATATAATAAATTCACGACATGCGTGCAATGTACATATGCATTGCATCTCAATATACTGTGGACATAGTATGAAATGGAATATTATGGCTATATTGTATTGTAATATTTTGGCAATATTCTATATATATATAATATAATAATATCACGACATGCGTGAAAAAGAAATACATTTGAGGTAGGATCCTAACTCAAAACCTAATGTCGCTGATATTATAAATATATATTTTATTTACAATATTGCAAAAAATATTCCTGTAATATTTCTACAATATAGCAATTTATTTAATGTGTTAAGATTAAAGTTAAAATAGTTGCACGGGAGTAAAAATCATCAACTTTTTTTATTTCACTTTAACGTTACAGCAAAAACAAAACGTCCCCAGCTGTGTATTCTTTGACGTGTCAACTCTTCCCTCTCTTCATTGAGCTTGCCAGTTTCAGGCCCGAGATGTGGCACCTATCTATTCTCTTTCCGGCTCTTGCACTGTGAATACTGTATCGGATAATTGGTCGGTGACTTCATATGGACCAACCCATTTAAGCAATAATCCGGCGCATCTTTTGGCTCCGGCGTCACTTAGGGTTAGATTTCTTCTCCAAACCAAATCCCCAATCCCGAATTTCGACATGACTTCCTATAATAAATTTTATTATTATACTATTTGCCAATGTTAAAATTGCCTCGGTATTTGCACTTACCATTTCCTTTTTCTTCCTCCTCGTTTCAATTTTTTTCACAAACAAATTAACTGCCCTTTTGTTCTTCATAACCAAAATATTCGAAATGGATCCAATTTTTGCATTTCGCTTCACATCGAATATTCAGTGTCTCCTTTTCCGGTCTTAAGCATTTCTTTGCAGCACATACCGATTTCACGTTGGGCGCCATTTGTCAAGATTAAAATTAAAATAGTTGCACGGGAAAATCAACAACTTTTTTTTATTTATCTTTAACAACAAAAACAAAGCGTCCCCTCCAGCTGTGTATTCTTTGACGTGTCAAATGAAATCAAATTATTACAAAATTTTTTTGAAATATTGTGAAAATATTCCAGCAATATTTTTTTTGCAATATTTCAAATAAAATATTGCTGTAATATTATTATAATAATGTAAAAAATTTTTGTTATAATCCGATTCAAAATTTCTTTGCAATGTTACAGTAATATACCAGTAATATTTTTTTGAATGTTGCAAATAAAATATTGCTGGAATATTATCACAATATTTCAAAAAAATTTGTTGAACCGAATATTGAAAATTTTTTTTCAATATTACAATAATATTTCACCAATATTATATTTGTAATATTGCAAAAAAATATTGCTGGATTATTTCTATAATATTACAAAAAATTTTAGGAAAATTTGTTCTAAAAATTTTTTTTAAATATTATAATAATGTTCCAGCAATATTTTATTTGCAACATTCCAAAAAATATTGCTGCGATATTGCCACAATGTTGTAAGATAGAAAGATTCCTGCAACATTCCAGCAATATTTTGTGCTCTGTGGGTGGCAAGTGAAATCAGCTGATTGCTGAGGCAAGGTTTAAAAAAGACATGAAATTTCGTTAAAAAATATGAGGTTAAGTAGATGGCACCCGTATCGCCTAGACAGTGGCGCTGTGCCTGGGATGATAATTGAAACATTTTGCTCTTAACATATTCCCTATAGGAGTTGCCAGGGCCTGGTAAGTGCACAGTACTTGATAACGGCTGCAGAATAAGTTGTACAGTATTTATAATTTTAATAAATATTTAATACAAAAATGTGGTCTATAATTAAAAATTCTTAATTATCATTCAGTTCTTCTTGTGTAAACTGTTCTGGTTGTCCTTTTGTGGTTGTGAAGTCATAATCATGATTTGACGTTTCTTTTTAAAATGATGATGATGATGTTGAAGATTCTAAAGCTACGTGCGGTTCAGACACGGGAATGTTAGGACCATGTGGTTTGGGCCTTATCACTGATTTTAGGCTTGGATAAGTTATTGCTTTCATACTTTTCTTATTATGCCTCCCAATTATCACCATACAAAAATGGCAATCATCCACCTGGTTTTCTTGCTCTCCATACCATTGGAATGCCGAATGGTAAGATTTCTACTTGCCTTGTGTCCATTTCCTCAAACTTGCAACGCATGTATGACATACAGTATGTGGCGCAAATGTTTTGTCTTGGTCTCCTAACTTTATACCAAATCGGTATTTGGTATCCAAATAGCTTAAATAAAATCATCGGACTGCCTGGGGTCCGAACCCGCGACTTTTTTGTATACGAGGTAAGCACGCTAACCTCTACACCAAGCCCCGAGGGCAAAAAAGAAAATTATTATTATTTTTTTTTTTTAATCATTCACCCTTTTTCTCATTCGCACTCACACTCACACACACATTCACACAGTCTTTTCGGCAACTCAGGCCATATAAGACTTTGACGATAACCGTTATAATTAATATATCAATTTGGGGTTCAGGCATTTCTATTTAAGCCATCTGGTATCCAAATGGCTTAAATAAAATCCTCGGACTCCCCTCGGGTCCGAACCCGCGACGTTTGGTATAGGAAGTAAAGAAAATTATTATTATTATTGCATTCCAATTCAATGCCTACTTAAGGATTTGTTTACATTCATGGAATACACAAATGAAAAGAATACATAAATATACTCTATACATTTCCTATGGGAGAAATCCGTAACTTTAAGAATTAATAACTCAAAAAGTTATAGGAATTTCGGGATGAAAATAATTTTTCCTGTAATCCCGAGGAGGTCCTCTTTATGCATATAAAATTTCTTTTTAAAATTCCAAAGGGGAGGTACCTACAGAGAAGGCATTGGCGAACTGAGACAGACAGCACACAGACCATGTCGCGAAAAACTACTAATTACAGGTGGCCTTAAACACGGTAAGCTACAGCCTTGGCCCATAAGTATGAGGCACCCCTAAAAAGTTTGCATATCATATTTATCTCTTAAAATAAACTAAAATTTATTTTATAAATGTTAAACCAATTTAAAATAAAAATGTTTATTAAACGCGTGATTATCTTATTTTAAAAGACGAAATACAATAGGTGTGTAAAATATAAAATTAACGTTATTTTGTCACTTTCTTTAAATAAGCTTAAACGTCTTGATACATAGGTAAAAGTTTAAAAAAAGGTGTGGGATTGACTTATTTATTTAAAAAATATCCTTTTGCTTGAAAATGCCAAAAAATTTCCAAAAAAAAAGTGTAAAAATACAAGTGAGGTTCACGAACAAGGCAAGTCCCAAGTAGAAATTGTCAAAATAGTGATGGGATATTCACGAAATGCAGTACAATCTGCACTTAAACGATTTTCAGAGACTTGTTTTCATAAAAATAAATTAAGATATGGGTCGAAAGCGTGTCACCACCAAGCTCTCAAGATAGAATACTTTGTGAGGACTCGCTAAAAAATCGGAAAAAACGTCTTCTGACCTCCGCTGCGAAAGCCATTTTGGAGTAAAAAATGAGAATTTCAATTAGTGCTTGAACAGTAAGAGAAGACGACTAGGGGAAGCAGGCATGAAGAAGGTAGAAGGCCAGAAAAAGCCAAGAAAAAGACAAAAAAAAAGCGTCTAAAATGGTCTATGAATCATAATAAACATTTGACGGAAGAAAACTGGTCCCGTGTTGTCTAATCCAATGAATCCAACTTTGAAGTAAGATCATTACATTCAATTAAACAAAAAACCAATGGTTACTTTTCATATCTATGCAATGTCTATAAAAAAAAAAAACAGTTTATATTAATTTATCTTTTTTTCCCTATTTTTTTCTTGTTGGCTACCGTGAACCAGGGCTTCTTTCTGGCCTTCTACCCTTTCATGCCTGCTTCCCCTAGTCGTCTTCTTACTGTTCAAGCACTAATGCGAAATTTCATTTTACTCCAAAAAGGCTGCAGCGAGGTCAGAAGACGTTTTTTTTCCGATTTTTTTAGCGAGGAGTCTCTCACAAAGTATTCTATCTTGGAGCTTGATGGTGACGCGCTTTCGACCCATATCTTAATTTATTTTTATGAAAACAAGTCTCTGAAAATCGTTTAAGTGCAGATTGTACTGCATTTCGTGAATATCCCACTATTTTGACAATTTCTACTTGGGACTTGCCTTGTTCGTGAATCACTTGTATTTTTACACTTTTTTTGGAAATTTTTTTGGCATTTTCAAGCAAAAGGATATTTTTTTAAATAAATAAGTCAATCCCACACCTTTTTTTAAACTTTTACCTATGTATCAAGACGTTTACGCTATTTAAAGAAATTGACAAAATAACGTTAATTTTATATTTTACACACCTATTGTATTTCGTCTTTTAAAATAAGATAATCACGCGTTTAATAAACATTTTATTAAATTAATTTAACATTTATAAAATAAATTTTAGTTTATTTTAAGAAATAAATATGATATGCAAACTTTTAGGGGTGCCTCATACTTATGGCCAAGGCTGTATATCCGTCAAAATCTCGACATCAAATTTTTTACACGAATTCAATACTTTCTCTATATATATTTCATATATATAGGTAAGAGAAAGTAAAATGTATTTTCAAAATTGCGATATCACTTACGTTTCAATTATTTGGATATTTTTGTGATCGTTAGATATTATTAGGCAGATGGGTGGGCTTTAACTTTGTTATTCACTGTACCCATGTGACTTGTAATATCCTCGACGACAACAGATGGGCGGTACTCGAAGCTAATAGCTTGTGAATAATGTTACATGAAGGCAGGCAGGCAGGCAGCATCCCTCTCTCTTTTGAATGAGCATTCATTCTGTTGTTGTGACTCTAGCAATAAATATTTCAATTAATTATGATAAGGGATTAATATTTAATAATCATAATAATAACATGAAAGATACAACAAGTGTTGAATTATTCTTTTTTTTTTTACCTCTGACATTAAGGGGGGTTCTCTAAACGTACTTTAAAAAAAAACTAGACTATTATTATAAGGAATTTTTCAATGCGGTTTTTTTATTTTAAATGAATTAAATTCATAAGAGATTATTGGGACATCGAGCTATAATTTTTTTAATGACTTATTAAAAAATTATCGTAATTATTTTTTGTGTTATCAAGCAAATACAAAAAATCTGGTGTGACTGGCGCACAGCACACAACTTTCTCTTACCTTCGGTAATCGAAAGTTGTGTACTGTGCTTGTCACACCAGATTTTTTTGTGTCGACATGTATTTAGTTTCCGACAGTAGGGTACAATTGAATTCAAGATGTAAAATTTATAAGTATGGGAAAATATTTATATTTTGATACCATGGCAACCATTTCTCCTATCTTTTCTATGGAGAACAAGAGTAAAGTGGTCTTCAGAAGATTTCAATCGCAAAATGAGAATATACATTTTAAAGAGCATCTAAAAAATAATTGATTTTTGAATTTAAAAAAAAATCGTTGGAGCAAATTTTGAGAAAATCGAAAAAAACTGAAAAAGTACATCAGTAAAGTACTAGTACTCTTTGGCCGATTTTGATTAAAAGCTTATTTTTCCGGTCCCGGGGGTGTTTAACTTAAATATAAAATTTCAACCTCGTAGCTCAATTCCTTCATCCTTAAAATTGAACACACACACACACACACACACACCCACCCACCCACCCACCCACCCACAGACAGACCATGTCGCGAAAACCACTTTTTTGGATTCAGGGGACCTCAAAACGTGAAGATCCATCAAAATCTCGACATCGAATTTTTGACATGAAACCAATACTTTCTCTCTATATATATATTACATATATACATAGGTAAGAGAAAGTAAAAAACAATCTGTCCCAATAATCTTTAATTTTTTTTTTTAAATTTAAAAATAAATTTATTGTTATTATTAATCACATATTAATTAAGAAATTTTTTAAAATAAGCTTAGATGATTTATTTAAAAACCAACTGTCAAATTAGTTCAGCATTCTTGCAATAGATGGCAGGCTAGTCTAACAGCCGATATAGTATTAGCCTATATCTTGCTTATATTTATATATTTGTATGCTTTTATAAAAGTTACATAATATATAATAACATTTATAAAGTATTTTTTTGTTAAAAGATCAATAAAAATCAACCAAATGTATTAAATATTATTAGCTACCATTCTGACATCTATTGGCAAATTTTTGAACTACTTGGTTTTTTGGCTTACTTTTTATGACACACAACGCCATCTTATCGGGAAAAACATGCGTAACATGCTGTATTTAGATATAATAAAACAAATAAGAATTTTTTCCATGACATAACCCTATTATGCAGGGCGATCCCAGCGCCAAAGCTTTAGTAGATGACCACCCAGGGCGATCACAGCGCCAAAGCTTTAGTAGATGACCACCTTTCACCCTGCCGCCATTTTTTCTCAATCCACATGGATATTTAATTAATATAAAAAAAGATAAGTAAGTTTTAAGAGTTTTGCTCTTAACCCCTCATATATCGTAATTTAATAATAAGTATCGTTCCTTCAGGTACGATTTCAAGAACAAGTACCGGTATCGATATTTTCTTTCGATACCACCTCCCTATTTATGGCACTGACTGTACCTAATACAACAATATTTAATAATACTGCATTTTATTTATTCTCCCTTAAATAAGAAAATAAAAAAAGTTTATTACTAAGAGAATTTATTATTTTAAACATCTTTTGGTTGCGTCCGCTAAGTATAAAATATTTTATGTTTTAATTAAATATTTCGCTAATTATTATTTACAATTTAATTAATAACGCTAGAGCAAAATAGCAATTTACTTGTTTCTGTTTATGATAAGCCCAGAGCTCTACAGTATGGTTCAATTATTTTGCGCTATAGTTTAATTTAGAATTTCTTAATTCTCTTCCTCTTCTCCTCTGACATTTTCATTATCGCCACTAAAATATTTAGATTTTACTTTAATTACACTAGATAATAAATTTTGTTAGAAAAAAAAAAAGAAAAAGAACAGGCGTTTATTCAAATACTATCTGAGCGGCCCATCTTCGGCGGCCTCAACTTTTTTTACTTTCTTTTATCTAAATATTTAGAGAGGATTCATGTCAAAAATTCCAAGTCGAGAATTTGATGAAAATACACGTTTTGAGGTCATCTGTGTCTGTCTGTGAACAAAATATCTAAAGAACGAAAAGAGCTAAGAGGATGAAATTTTATATTTAAGTTAGGTACTCCCCCTGGGACCTGACACGATGCTTTTGTACACAAGAGTACTACTTACTGTTGTACTTTTTCAGTTTTTCCGGTCTAAAAATTTTTGTTTAAAATTCAAAAAATCTGGTGTGACTGTCGCACAGCACACAACTTTCTCTTACCTTCGGTAATCGAAAGTTGTGTACTGTGCTTGTCACACCAGATTTTTTGTGTCGACATATATTTAGTTTCCGACAGTACGGAACATTTGAATTCAGATGTAAAATTTATAAGTATGGGAAAATATTTATATTTTGTTACCATGGCAACCATTTCTCCTATCTTCCCTATGAAATACAAGAGTAAAGTGGTCTTCAGAAGATTTCAATCGCAAAATGAGAATATACATTTGAAAGAGCATCTGAAAAATAATTGATTTTTGAATTTTAAAAAAAATTGTTGGAGCAAATTTTGAGAAAATCGAAAAAACTGAAAAAGTACATCAGTAAAGTACTAGTACTCTTTTGGCCGATTTTGATTAAAAGCTTATTTTTCCGGTCCCGGGGGGTGTTTAACTTAAATATAAAATTTCAGCCTCATAGCTCAATTCCTTCATCCTTAAAATTGAACACACACCCACCCACCCACACACACAGACAGACCATGTCGCGAAAACCACTTTTTTGGATTCAGGGGACCTCAAAACGTGAAGATCCATCAAAATCTCGACATCGAATTTTTGACATGAAACCAATACTTTCTCTCTATATATATATTACATATATACATAGGTAAGAGAAAGTAAAATCAATTATTATTTTAGATTCTCTTTAAAATGTATATTCTCATTTGGCAATCTCATTTTGGAATCTTTTTTTTTTTTTTTTTTTTAAACATTCACTCTTTTTTCTCTTTCACACTCACACTCGCACACACATTCACACTGTCTTTTCGGCAGCTCAGGCCATATAAGACATTTAAGATAACCGTTACTTATGAATTTATATATATTAGGGTCCAGGCACTTTTATTTAAGCCATCTGGTATCCAGATGGCTTAAATACCTTTTGGAATCTTCTGAAGCACTCTTTTACGCTTGTACTTCATAGGAAAGATAGGAGAACACGGTGACAAAATATAACTATTTCCCCATGTTTATAAATTTTATATCTTGAATTTAACTATATCGGCGGAAACTAAATATTATTCGACACAAAAAATCTGGTGTAACAAGCACCCATTCAAAAAAAAAAAAATAACACAACTTTCTTGTACCAAAGGTAAGAGAAAGTTGTGTGCGTTCTACCAGACTCACCAGGCTTTCCTTTTCATAAAGTCGATAGTTTTTCAACCTTATTTCACCCACCTGGACCTCCCGCCAGCTGACTCGGGCCCGCCTGCGGCGGACCCTCGCCGTTTCTTAATTATGAGAAGCGGGCTGGCAGTCTAGGCAGGGGACTACGCCCCCTGAACCCCTCTCCAGCTAGCGCGGGCCCACCTGCGGCAGACCCTCGCCTTTTCTGCATCATCCTCACCCCTCAAGGATCAAAATGATCTATCGCTCATGTCTCTACGCCTAATAGCCGGCCATACACGAACGGTTATTTTTGACGGGCCAAGACCGCACGTCACTCCCGTGGGTTTAACCCACGGGACTGACCTGCCGGCCAAGGCCTGTCTGTCGTCCACTAACGTGCAGGTCGCGTCCGCCAACAAACCCACCCGCGGACTTCACCTGTACGTGTGTGGTGTAAACCCGCGGTTTTTCTTCCATTTCTCGCGGGTCTGAGACCTTTCATGCATGCTCGATGGCGAGAGTGACGGGCCACGGGTTTTTCAACATAACCTAACATTTAGGCGGCCATTTTTATTAGATTTTAGTTTTTATCTCTGAATCTGTCTCTGATATATCATTATAACCTATAAAATTAATGTAATTAGCTGATATATCATTATAACCTATAAACAGGGCCGGAACTACGAGATTTTTTAGGGGGGGCAAAATTTAATTTGCCGCCCCCTCCTTAAAATTTTCCATACAAAATTCATATTATTTTACCTTTTTTTTTTAGTAAATCTTTCTTTAATTGCCGCCCCCTGAAATCTGCCGCCCGGGGCAAATGCACCCACTGCCCCCCCCTAGATCCGGCCCTGCCTATAAAATTAATGTTATTAGCTGATATATCATTATAACCTATAAAATTAATGTAAAATAATTAAAATAAATTAATAATTATAATTATTATAATAAATTAATAATTATAATTATTATAATGAATTAATAATTATAATTATTATAATAAATTAATAATTATAATTATTAAAATAAATATAATTATACTATATTATAATTATATTTATTATTATAATTTTAATTACGTTTATTATTATAATTATATTTATTTTTATATATAATTATAATTATTAATTTATTATAATTATCATTAATTTATTATAAAAATTATAATTATACATTGATTTTATAGGTTATAATAATATATCAGAGACAGATTCATATCAGAAAAATGGCCGGCTAAATATTAGGTTATGTTGAAAAATTAAATTAAAATAAACCTGTCAATTTTAACTGAGGGTTTGGCCTGCCAGCTAGATCCGCCCGTGTGTGTGCAAGCGTCAGGCCGCGATTCTGGGGCTTTGCCTGCTGTCCGATAGTCCCGCCACTAACGTACATGCCGCGCCCGCGATTTTCCAAGAAAAAACCGTCACCTGTCAAAAATACCCGTTCGTGTATGGCCGGCTAATGGCTGCTGAGAACGGAGTGTAACACACACACACTTCGTAGTTTATATATAGTATAGATAGGCCTATATATATTACATATATACATAGGTAAGAGAAAGTAAAAAGATTTAGTTGAAAAAAAAATGGCGGCGAGTGCGAAAACGAAGCATTTTTGGACATGCTATTCTCTAAAGAACTTTTTTCTTTATTTGAAAATAATAAAATCACACTAGAAGTTTGTTTGCTTATTTCAAAAACATCCTATATCTTAACTTGAACAAGAGCCCTCGGGGTTTGTAGAGAGAGATCCCAGAGCCCCCCAGACAATACTCATTTTCTCACAAATAAAATGTATTGGATAAAGTAGTGTTAGTTCGTACTTTGAGTGTAAGCATATTTGCAAACTTGGGCCATGGGCCAATTTATAGATAACCAAGTGCCAAACATTGGTAAAAATAGTACTAACTATACTTATTTTCTCATTCTTGATTTTTACGTATATTTTTAGAGAATATTGTTAAAAGTTAATAATCAATACTGCCAGACACTTACCATGGGCCATAACTCTTGCCAGACGCTTCAAAGTTACCAAAAAAAGTATGAAACTATACTCATTTTCTCATTCTTGATTTTTATATATGATATTCAGGGAACCAATTCAAGAATATTTGTAAGCTGCCAGACCAATCCGTTGGGCCAAACATCCCGCCAGACACACCTAAAGTGTCGCTATGCATGTGTTAAAGATAGGGAAAAACAATACTAACTTTTCTCAAAGTCTCAGAGCTGATTTTTATGTATGTTTTAGAGAATATTGTTAAAAGTTAATAATCAATACTGCCAGACACCAAACATCGGCCAAAACTCTTACCAGACGCTTCAAAGTTACCAAAAAAATTATGTAACTATACTCATTTTCTCATTCGTGATTTTTATTTATGATATTCAGGGAACTATTTCAAGACTATATGTAAGCTGCCAGACCAATCGGTTGGGCCAAACATCCCGCCAGACATAGATAAAGTGTCGCTATGAATAGGCTCGTATACTAAAGATATGTAAAAACAATACTAACTTTTCTCAAAGTCTCAGAGCTGATTTTTATGTATGTTTTAGAGAATATTGTTAAAAGTTAATAATCAATACTGCCAGACACTTACCATGGGCCATAACTCTTGCAAGACGCTTCAAAGGTCCCGAAAAGATTATCTAACTTTAAGCTAACTTATTTTCTCATTCTTGATTTTTATATATGATATTCAGGGAACTATTTCAAGACTAATTGTAAGCTGCCAGACCAATCGTATGGGCCAAACATCCCGCCAGACATAGTTAAAGTATCGCTATGCATGCGCTAAAGATAGCTAAACAATACTAACTTTTCTCAAAATCTCAGAGCTGATTTTTACGTATGTTTTAGAAAATAAAAGTTAATAATCAAGACTGCCAGACACTTACCATGGGCCATAACTCTTGCAAGACGCTTCAAAGTTATCAAAAAAATCATGTAACTATACTCATTTTCTCATTCTTGATTTTTATTTATGATATTCAGGGAACTATTTCAAGACTATATGTAAGCTGCCAGACCAATCGGTTGGGCCAAACATCCCGCCAGACATAGATAAAGTGTCGCTAGACGTCTGAGCGCGAGCAGGATATGTGGATAGTTTTTTAACATACATAGCTTTATAAAATTTATGTTAATAATGGTCTACTGGAAAGCTTCAGTAAAAAATAAGTAATATTTTAACGCTCAATTAAAACGTTAATTAAAGAATAATAAAATATTAATACTTTTTAACTCTTAATGAAAATTATGAACAAACGAACTGCAATAAAATAGTAGTTTATTGGTTTTTAATAATAAGTAAAAAACAGGAATATTTTTGAATTGAATTGGTCGTATAAATGACCATTCATTAAAAAGATATGAAATATAAATATGCTCGCGCTCAGACGTTTAGCGACACTTTATCTATGTCTGGCGGGATGTTTGGCCCATACGATTGGTCTGGCAGCTTACAATTAGTCTTGAAATAGTTCCCTGAATATCATATATAAAAATCAAGAATGAGAAAATAAGTTAGCTTAAAGTTAGATAATCTTTTCGGGACCTTTGAAGCGTCTTGCAAGAGTTATGGCCCATGGTAAGTGTCTGGCAGTATTGATTATTAACTTTTAACAATATTCTCTAAAAATATACGTAAAAATCAAGAATGAGAAAATAAGTATAGGTTAGTACTATTTTTACCCATGTTTGGCACTTGGTTACCTATAAATTGGCCCACGGCCCAAATTTGCAAATATGCTTACACTCAAAGTACGTACTAACACTACTTTATCCAATACATTTTATTTGTGAGAAAATGAGTATTGTCTGGGGGGCTCTGGGATCTTGGACTATTTTGTATTATATCCAAAAATAATCCAAGTGTAAATGCAAATGAGGAGAATAAATATAAGGGTCTGTAAGCGTGTCGCAAAGAGGGGACTGTTCTAATTATTTGCAACTAATTTTTTCTTAATTAGAAGCTTGATACAATGCCCAAGATAACTCACTAGTTTAGCTCTGAAGTTGGTTTCAAATACGACCGAAACGTCAACCCTACCATGAATCATCAAAAAAACAAATAAAAGGTAGGGCGAGATACAGTGGCGCATTCAAGAGGGGGAGTGTAACGAATGGTTTATTTCCGGATTTAAATTAGCGTTAATAAAACTATATTTTTTTCTGGGGGATGGGGAGGGGGAGCGCCGGATCCCACTTAGGGTGATGTTATTAGAATTAGCGATTAAAAAATCCACTACCCACGAGGAAATAAGCATAATTAAATTAGACAATGTTATTTTTAATTGATTTAGGGAGGAATCTATCCAATTTACCTAATCATCTATATTTTAATTGGATTTTTTGGAATATGATCGATAGTGTATAATTTTTTGATGAGGTTAGAGAGTATTTATCATTTGATAATTTGATTCGATAGAGAGAGAGAGATGATGGATTTTAATTTATGATATTAAAATGTTTAATTTGGTACACACCTGGTGTGTGGTTCGTGTAAATTGGATGAATGAGATTTAATACTCAAGAGAGTGTATGTGTGTATGGAAAGAGATGGTAGCTGACTGATGTGATGGTGAGTGAGTGAATGAGAGAGAGAGTGTGATGACGATGATTGCTTTGAATTGGGCTTGAAGTGGCATGTCCGCCCCATCATCATCATCATCATCATCATCACCGTCATCATCAAACGCACTTGCATAGGAATATAGATATATAGGGCATACCTATCTATTATTGATTTAAAAAAAAATTGTGGTGGTTTACAAGGTGTTTTTAAAAACTTAATTATATTTGAAGCTAGTCTGAAGTGAAACTTCTTTATCCACGACAGAGTAAATTCAATTCATGTTACCAATTTGTCTTGGGTTAGTGAGGGATGGTTCGCTTTGTACCCAAATTTTCTGGTACAATCACATGGAAACAAGAAAAAGGCAGCTAGACTCAACACATTTTTTTTTTTTAATTCGTTTAACGATTTTTTCGGCATCAGAGGCTATTTATTTCAATTGATTGGTATCCAATTCAATTGAAATTTTGTCGCCTGGGACGGATGCGAACCCGCGAACCCTGGTACAAATGACCAGCACGCTAACCACTATTCAAGACCCGGGGGGCTTGACTCAACACATTTATACCTCCAAAAATAAAAAAAATTAATATATGATCTACTAATTGAAAGATTTAATTTTTTTCCTATAGTAAATAGGAATTTTGTGTAGAAAAACTTTTATTTCAAACATTAGTCAAATTAATACTTCGCTCTTCTAATTATTATTTATTATTATACAGTAGAACCTCGATAAGTTAAAGTTCAAGGGAAACGGTTAGAAATTTGAGTTATCGAGTTTTTTAGTTATCGAGAGTTGAAGTTAGAGAGGTTATTGAATATAATTTTTAACGTACCGAGGTTTATTGACTTTGGGCACGTGAGTGAAAAAGGAATTTCGTTTGATCTATTTGTTTATTTAGAATAGTTTAGTTAAATATAAATTAAATTAATAGATTTATTTATTTACAAAAAAATCAGTAATTTTTTTTCTGCTTCATGTATTTTTGATTTTCTGCATTAACTATTTTTTTCGATGATATGTAAAGAAATACTTTAAGTTATAGAGGTCACCAAAATATTATTTTAAGTTATCGAGGGCTATGCTCAAAATATTTGTTTAAGTTACAGAGGTTTTGTTCTTTAAGTAATAGAGGTTTTACGCTGTCAAGGGAAGGGAATTGAAAAAATTTTTAAGTTACGGAGGTTTTGAACTTAGCGAGGTTTAACTTATCGAGGTTCTACTGTAT
>JAKCPI010029896.1:0-14305 GCA_023213315.1 Euborellia annulipes | reverse complement strand
GCTGTGCGCATGCGCCTACCCTAGCGAGCCGCCACTGATACAAGGAGGAAAAGAGAAAGGCATCCAGAAAATATTGAATGTAAATATTTTCGTCGAACATTCGTGTCCATAGATTGATCATTTTTGGTCTTGAGGATGTGTGCGAAACGTTCTCGAAACCTCGATGAAAAAATTTAAACTTTTATTATTTGCCTGCTATCTACCTTCTCTCACTCCTTATTGATATCACTAGAGCCAATGTTTTTTACTTTCTCTTATTTATTTTAAATTCATATTATTTATTAATTCTTTCAGGAGAATTTAATTCGTCGACGAATGCAGTCTCAATATTCGGAACCGTCTGAAGAATTTCGACTCCATAATTTCCTTGAAAGGCGACCGAATCGTTTGAGACAAGGGGATAATCGCAAAGCTCAACAAACTGGAAGACATAATACGCTTCCTTCATATAATAATAATAATAACAATAATAATCTTTTCCTCTCCAACGGTGCTGTTCTTCATACCAATACAATGCCTGTATTAAATAATATTCGAACCAACGTATCTCAAAATGTAAGCTGCAAATTGTATTTCGTTTTAAAGTAGGGTAATGTAAAGTTTGTTTACAAACATATCTGTGAAGGCTGAAATACAATATATTTTTCCCCAGAGTTGGTCGAGTAACATAGCATATACATTGTTTTGATGCTAGATATATTTGACTCACATCAATTACCATTGTATTCATTTAAGCCGAAAAATCTCATTATATACTAGGGGTGATTCTCAAAATAAGGTTCCCAAAGAGCTCCAACCGCACGGGAAGGTGCGAGGCGAAATCCCGCAACACCGCTGTGTGTGGCTGTTTCCCCACTCTCGATTTTGCCCAGTCGTGCTTCGCTGCGCCGCTTAATCTTTGCTTGGCAGCCGTCCGAAATGGAGAGTTACAGTTGATCCCGCCAAGTGCTAGTTTCGTATTTCGATTTTTGCACGCCAAAGGGACTCCACTCGTGGATATTCATCGTCAGTCCACGATGAAGAACGGAATGGAAGACTGTCAGTTTCGGAGGCAGTTATCGAGATGCTCCAACGCGCAATCTGCCAATTGATGATGAATATCCGCAGGTGGAGTCCCTTTGGAGCGCAGAAAGAGAATTTACAGAACGAATCTTCCATTTGGCTGGATCAACAATGGGACTCTTAATTTCGGTCGGCTGTTAAGTAAAGATTAAGCCACGCAGCGAATCGCGACGTGCGGAATCGAGAGTGGGGAAACAGCCGCTCAAAGTGGTATTGCGGGATTTCGCCTCGCACCTTCCCATGCAGCTGGAGTTCTTCCACTTCTCTCATCGACGTGTTGTCTTTAGTTTGAGTTGACTTCGGAGTTTTAATCTCCCTACTCACCGAGTTAACCTGTTATTGTATGCCTCCGAGGCTTGTTTTTACCTTTGAGATTAAGCAAGGCAAAGACTGGTTGTGTGGTGTGGTGTTTGTTCATATCGCCTGCTGAGAATCATAGTGGTGAAAGTCCGAAAATTCAATTTTTGAGTTAAGGCTACCAAACGTTGTTTTTTTTTTTAAATAAAAAAACATTCACACTTTTTTTCTCATTCACACTCACATTCACACACACAATCATACAGTCTTTTCGGCAACTTAGGCCATATAAGACTTTGACGATAACCGTTGTAGAGAATATATCTATTGTGGGGTCAGGCATTTCTATTTAAGCCATCTGGTATCCAAATGGCTTAAATAAAATCATCGGATTGCCTGGGTCCGAACCCGCGACGTTTGGTATAGGAGGTAGGCGCGCTACTTACTACGCCAAACCCGGGGGCTACCAAACGTTGTTAAAACGTCTTCTCTTTTGAGTGTCAAGGTGGCGAAAATATATTTTCATTCTTTGCTATTGATTCTGGGCTATTCATTTGTTGGTCCGCTATTGTATGTATATGTTTATAAAACTCAAACGCCTTTTCTCGAATTGTTGATTTTCAAACTTTCGCCACTATGATTCTCAGCAGGTGATATGTTGTAGGTTGTTAAGAAATAAATGGAGGTTTTCAACTTTGTGGTCGAGATCTTATCTAGACTACAAACAGAGAAATAAATTAGATTAAGACCTCAAGATTCAAACCAAAAAGCACACGAATAAACACCACACCACCCAAACAACCACTTGCTAACTCTCAAAGACCTCGGGAATAAAAAATATCTTTGCAGATAAGATGACATACGCCCATCAGTTAATAAGGTCAAGTCTCAAATGTATATCTTGAGATTGCCAATAATCTCTTAACTGATGATGGCTTTATTCAATTCAAACGAAACGTCTTCTGGATTGAGATTTTTATTCGATAGAGGCTCTCCTTTTGACTGACATCCAGCGGGGTAACTAGCCTTTGATAGCGGAGGGGGCGAAGCTCAACTAGGGCGCCGTTTTTTGGACAATTTGAAAAAAATATGATAAAATCACCGTCCCTGGGCCATATCTTAGATACCCTAGTGTGTCTATGTTGGTATCGAGGGGTGCCAAAGGCTTGATACGCCTGGAGCGGGGGGGGGGAGGGGGAACCCCCCTTCGCCCCCACCTAGTTAGTGCTGACATCCTCTCTTCCTGTCTATTATTCTTATGCTCTTTTTACTAAGTACCAAAGCACTAAATTCATATTATAATTATATGAATTTATAAATGTTTTATTTTTATTAAAACTTTATTTTTTTGATTTTTTCATTTCTTAAATTTATTTTAGGTGGCTGTGAATCGAAAACGAAAGTTGGACCAAACTGCAGTCCACAATGAAAGTAGATTGCACGAATTTTTGGAGCGAGTCAAAAGTAAAATTAAATCTGCCTCTTCCAATGCTAATACCTCTTCCAAAAAGGTAATAAAAATAACATTAAAAATGCAGCCAACAAAAAAATACTAATTATTCGCTTTACTATTTTTCTGAAAATTCTCTAACGTCTGATATTTTGATTATATTTTTCTTTTTGATAAATACAAGCCTCTTCTCTTTATTACCATCCCTATATAAGCTACTCATTATGTAATTTAATCTATTTAATCGTTTAATAAGATATTCATATTGTTTATTTAGTTTTCTGAAAGCGGCCTGCCTATTCTTCCTATGAAGCACGAGCTTTCATTACCAGCGGAGCTTTCAATGCCAGAAAGTTCAGCAACAGGCATAGCTGAACTTGTTGGTAAATTTGCTCGCACCTATGAACGGCCTCAGGGCAACAAAGACTATAGTCCTCAAGTCGTCGATGAATATATGCTTGAGGGAGATCGTGGCAATGGACGAATACAACACGTCAAATTGTCAATTTTGCAACGGCCTAGCACGTCTGAATATTTAGGAGAACAATATGTAGATAGAGACTATAAAGAAGGAAGCACCGAGAAAAAAGGGCACACAACTAGGTAATTTAATTTTTTTCATTTCTTCATTTACATAAATTTTTATTATTATAAATATTTATTAACTTTGCCCATCAACCGTAGGTTGGACAGGTAAAGTTAATGTAATCGTAAAAAAATCGAAATTTTTCTGAAGCTGCCAAAATGCGTTTTGAGGTCCCCTGAATCCATTTAAGAAGTTTTTGGAATGATGTCTGTGTGTGTGTGTGTGTGTATGTATGTCTGTGGTAATTTTTTTCGTCAACGAAATCTCAAAAACTATTCATTCAATTGTTTTGAAATTTTGCACCCATGAACTAGGAGTAGAGGCCAAGAACTGAAAAGCTTTTGGTAAACATCGGACTATTAGGGACCTCTAGGGGGGAGGGGGGGGGACAAAAATTTTTTTTCTTACATAACCTATAATTTTTTTTATATATTCAGAAACTAGACTTCCTCCCGAGTAAAATGATATATAATATGTATAACATCGGACCATTAGGGGGGCTATAGGGGGGGGGACAAATATTTTTTTCTTGAGTAGTGGGTGGGCAAAGTTGTGCGCTCGGCTTAGTCCGACCCTTTATTTCTTTCCTTTTTTTACTTTTATTATTAGTTTAATTCAGTTTTTCAAAACATGAGCTTCTAAATTTTATTCCTCTCATTGTCAGATATTTTGACTATTTCTCTATTTATTTTCTATATTTTAATAGAGTTCCGAATAAAAAAAGTAAAAAAAAGTATTCAACTTCAAGTTGTTTTATTAAATAGAGCTGAGAATTTGAATTTTTTCGACCAACTATTTGAAGTCTTAAATTTTTAACAATCTTTTCTTTTTATCTCTGCAAAAATTCTGGTTTTGACGAATACTTTATTCTTTGTTGTAGTTTTTTTAAAGGAAATTCAAGACTCTCGGACCTTGGTGTAGTTGGTAGCCTGCTGCTATACCAAGTGTCGCAAGTTCGAATCCCAGGCAGTCCGATGATTTTATTTAAGCCATTTCGATACCAAATGGCTAAAAAATGACTTGAATAAATATGTCTGGACCTCCAATATATATATATATTCAAATTATTAGTATCGTAAGTCTTATATGGCCTGAGTTGCCGAAAAGACGGTGTGTATGTGTGTGAATGAGAATATTTAAACATTATTTCATAGGTCCAGTATACATGTATAATATATTATTTTTCAATTAATAGGCTTCTTAATTGTTTCTTTGCTTTCTAGGTTTGTTTTAGGAACTCGACAACAAGCAAATCGTTTTATTCAACAATTTACGGAAAGCTTCCGAATGGACTTTCCTAAATCATGCCGAATTAAGCATTTACCACCGGGGGAAGCTGCCAAATTTCAAAACCAAAATCAAAACCAGAATCAGAATCATAACCAAAATCAGAATCAAAATCAAAACCCGAATCAGAATCATCATCACCATGGTCACCCTATACACCAAGTCTCGGGTCAACCGCCTCCACCTACGCCTGGTACACCACGTGCTAATCATGTCGCCAATCAACAACTGCTCAATAGTCTAGCGGCAGCCGCTGCGGCTGCTCAACAGCCTCAACAGCAGCAGCAGCAGCAACCTCAGCAACAGCTACCTCAGCAGCAACAATCTCAGCAACAAGTTACAACTGTCTACCCGACACACTTGACCAATGGAACGTTGCCAAGTCCTGGACGAGCTGTCGCAAACGCCTCGCAGTCGCAACAGGTCCAACTCTGTTCATAAAATAATTTATTGAAAACAGATGATCTCTCTAAAAAGAATCCACGTTAGAATTTCGCTTTTTTTTCCAAATCTTTATTTTTGTTTACAATATGGAGGAAACTAGAATTGATTCAGCAGAAGTTATTACTTTTTCATGAATTTTTCTTTAGTCCGATCTTCTTATATATATATGTATAATTCGCCAATGTTCGCCCGCCTGTTTAAATTCTCTAAGAAACCTTCCTCCAGAATGGCGGGATCGAGTTCCAATGTATATATATATAGGGTGGTTCAAAAAGAGCCCCGGCTTTGAAACTGCTGGTAAATTTCTCTTTGTCGGTTGATGACATTGTTTTGTTGCGTTTCTATTTCCAGAAACATTCAGATTTTTGGCGCAGTTGGAATTTTTGGCATTATGTGTATAACTATGGAGCAGTTCACTTGTGCGCAACGTGTATCGTCAAAACGTTATATCAGAATGGATAAAGTTATGCAGCAACTTTAAGGTGGCTTGCGCGATTCTAGGGCGTAATAAAAGACCGAATGAATCAACAGTTCGCAGATGTATGAAAAAGTTCTTTGGGACGGGTTCAACAGTAAACCTCAAAAGTTGTGGTCGTCGACGTTCTGGCCAAAGTGGGGAGAAGGACTTTTGAGGTTTACTGTTGTACCGTCTCAAAGAAGTTCTTCATTAATCTGCGAACTGTTGATTCATACGCCCTAGAATCGCGCGAAGTTGCGCGCCTGACAGTTGCTACATAACTTTCTCCATTCTAATATAACAATACTCGTTGCGCACAAGTGAACTGCTGCTCCATTAACAGAGAATGCGAAAAATTCCAACAAATTCCAACTACATCCAAAATCGGAATGTTCCTGTCAATAGAAACGAAACAAATCAGTGTCATCAACCGACAAACAGAAATTTACCAGCCGTTTCAAAACTAGCGCTCTTTTTGAAGCATCCTAGATGAAGGAAATCTCATTTAAAATTTTTATTTAGTCTTATGTGTCCAAATCTGCATTAATAGATAAAATTAATTGTGTTAATATTATTTTATATTAATTATTTTCTTTTTTAATCTTTCAGATCCAATCATCTGTAACTAGTGTAGTCCAAAATCCACCTCAGCCTAAAACTCGAACACCTCTCATTAACCCCGTCATTAGTGCATTAGCCAACACATTAAAAAATACAGCAAATCAATTTGAGCAAGAAGAAGGTAATTTTAATTTAAAAAAAACTATTTATTATATTATATATCTGATATAGAATATATAATTTTAAAATATTTTAATTTATAGCTGCGAAAAAAGCTGCTGCAGCAGCTGCCAACAATGCATCTCCAGCTTCTCTTCCAATGAGTTCACCTCCTGTTCCTGCTCAGTCTTCCATTTCTACGCAAAATGCTGCTATCCTCAGCCTGCTCAACAATAACGCATTACATCAACCACAACAAATAAACTGTAAGTGTAAAATAGACCTATAAAGAATCAATTTAAATAAAATAATTTTTGGTAAAAAACTTTAGAAATTCTGGTGAAAAAAAAAATTATTTATTTAAAAATTTATATTTTTTCTATCTAGTAAATGCTTTGACGGCTGTGAACAGTAAAGGGACCCATGTAGCACGGAAGATGACACTCTCGAACTTATTAAGTTCAACTTCAACAGCCTCTGCATCAGGAACGGCAAACATCGCACGAACTACTACTACCGTCCTCACCCCTCAACAGGCACAACAAGTAAGTCTTTATTATTAAATAATCGAAACATCCCAGTAGAGAAAATAAATGGCTTTCTCTCTACTTTCTCGTTAACTGTAAAACAAACCATAAAATTTTTAGGAAAACGTTTAAGAATAAAAACTAAAAATTTATCAAGGGCCGAGTTCAGAGTTTTTTTTTTTTTTTTTGGGGGGGGGGGGATGTGTAAATTTGTGTACGAAAAAGTATAAAATTACTTGATTTATTTTATATTTTATCTTATAAATCTGATGAGAATCTAGTTTGTTATTAAACCTCTTTGGTTTTTAATTTTTTTTTAATAAGAAATCTCTTTTTCTCAGGTTCGGGTGAATTTTTCTACACTAGCTTCACAATTAAGTTCGCCACCTCCTCCGCCTCAATCACCTCAACAGCAACAACAGCAAGCTCTTCTTGCTGCGTATGCTACACCTTTAGCTAGCTCTTCGGGTACTGTTACGTTTACGGCACCTCAGCAACTTGCTACCGCTCCTGCAGTTACATTTACTAACGCCGTGTCCACAGGTATACCTTTTTTTTGAATTAATACGTTAGATGATTTATGAGAGTTTGATGAGTGAAAAAGAATATAAAAAGTCGGAAAAATAAATCCAGCCGTTTATCTCAGTTGCACTCTACATCATTCTATTGGGCAAATATCTTGGCCAACATAGCGGAGGATACCCTCTTTACATTAAATCTAAATTCGGGAAACTGTAGTAGTTTCGAGAAAACTGAAGAATTATTGATATTGAATTGTCACTTTACTCATTAAGAGGCTTCAGTGTACATTGAATCTTTAGTCCGAAACTACTGAGACTTTTTAAAGTATTTTTTTATGCGGTTTTTTTTTAATGTTTTAAATTCGTGAGCATTTTAATCATTAATATCCAAACTAAAATAATTAAATAAAGTGGTGACCAAGTAAAAAATAAATTTCGTATTTATTTAAATAATTAAAATATTTCAGCACTCTTGCAAAAGGTGGCAGGCTAGTCTAATGGCCGGCATTATCAGATCACTTATAAGCATATATTTTTTGGTGAACCAGTGAGATTATGAGATTACAACTTATAAGCATATATTTATATGCTAATATATAATATAACTAATATATAAAGCCCTAGCGACTGACTCCCTGTCCCTGTGTCTATGTGCCTCTTCTCTCGCTGATTTGCAAATTTACAGGAAGTAGAGTTAGGGAGGAAAATTTAAAACTTTAAAGTTTTGGAATTGCTCGCCTTCGGTGGACGTTACCACTTATAATATATAATAATATTTATCAACTATTCATTTTTTTTTTGGCTACTTAGGCTATCTATATAAGATTTATACGATAACCTTATTATGAATAGATGCATACAGTAGAGACCTCATAAGTTAAACCTCAATAGTTCACAAGCCTCCAGGAACTAAAAATTTTTCAATTCCATTCCCTTGAAAGCGTAAAACCTCTATTACTTAAAGGAACAAAACCTCTGGAACTTAAACAAATACTTTTCAGCATAGACCTCGATAAGCTGAAAATAGTATTTTGGTGACCTCTATAACTTAAGGTAGTTTCTTTACATATCATCGAGAAAATAGGTCATGTGGAAACAAAAGAACGAAGCGAAATTCTGATTTGTTTGTAAATAAATAAAAATTTATATTTAACTAAACTTTCTAAATAAGCAAATAGATCAAACGAAGATTCCTCTTTGTCACTCCGTGCCCAATAGTCAATAAACCTGGGTACGTTAAAAATTATATTCAATAACTCTCTAACTTCAACTCTCGATAAGTAAAACACTCGATAACTCAAATTTCTAACCGATCCCTTCAACTTTAACTTATCGAGGTTTACTATATATATATATTGGGGTCCAGACATTCTTAATTAAGCTATTCATTATTAAAAGATCAACGAAAATCAAACAAATACATGAGATTACATATAGTCCTACCATCCTGCCATCTGTTGGCAAATTTTCGAAATAGTTGAGATTTTTGGCTAAATTTTTAAGACCTCTAACGCCATCTTATCGGCAAAAACATGCGAACAGCTTGCCTCCTTAAAAGAGGCTTAAAAAGGGAAATAAAACATCAGTTCTCTTTCATTCAGCTGTAAATTATTATATTAATTTTATTAAATTATTCTTTAGCTCCAGGTTCAAAGAGTCCAGCTACAAATCGAATGATCAGCCTTACGTCGCCGACGGGATCTTCAGCGGTATCTTCGGTTTCATCTGCGACTCCTCGACTTTCTGCTATGCTCGCCAGTACGCCTAGTGCCGACAATCCAATGCCTGGCGGATCCTCCAACTCGTACCTGATAGATAAACTTGCTGTTTCAAACTCATCCGCCAACGCAGCTGTTAATACTCAAGGTTGTTATTTTCTTTTTCAAACAAACCATCATATTTAACATTTTAATATTTAAAATATATACTGCATTGTATTATAATCATTTAAAAGTTTTTATTGTAGATCAGTGTATCATCACTGGATTTAGTTAATCGCTTATAATTATTTTATGGAGATTTTAATATTTGTTTCATTCTCAGCTCCAAGTCAAAAGCCATAGGAAGGGTAAAAATGTATAAATTAAGGAATTAGGAAGTTGTAAGAGAATATGACAAAATTGGGAAAGTTTACTACTTATCATGTAAAATTTTAATAAAAAATATTTATTATTTTATTAAAAGAACCTGCTATTTTGATAAGGAGTAAACTTCTACAATTTATTTAGTATAAATTAAGATTTGTTTAAACAAGGAGCTCAATGAGGAAGGCAGCCAGCAGAAATAAAAAACTTTTATATTATTTCATCGTCGTTTCGGGAGCTAGTTGAAATTAAGAAAGATAAATAACTAGATATATTAATAAAATTTAATATGACTATATAAAGAAACGGAATAATTTATAAAAATATATCTTTTGTAGGTCAAGGGTCTCCCTCGTATGCTGCGCTTCCCTCGACCCCGTCCCCGAAAGGGCCATTTCCCTCTGCAGCTGCATCGCCTCTCGCCAGTCCCTCTTCAGCACCCTCACCTGGTAGTGCTCAGGCTCCTACAACTCTGCAAACCACTCAACAGCAGAGTGTAAACCTGAACATTGCCAGTCTGCAAGGGGCCATGGCTACAATTCCGGGCCTTCAAAATGTACAGGTATAATATAATAAAAGAATTATTGGTCAATTGATAAAGTAAAATTTTACAAATCTTTTTTCAAATATATAATGAAGCATACTATTTTTGCTTAACTGTCGCATTTTAATGCCTATCATTTTATAAGTTGGCCACTGGAGTAGGCCAGTATATACAGTATATTGGCTATTTTTTAAAATGTAAGTTAATATTAATTTTAATTTTTACTTTATTCAAATGAAAGCAAATAAATAAAGAGATTTAAATAATAAGAATTTTTTTTTATTCTAGGTGATTCCTGGTCTTATGGTCCCAATTTCTCTTTCGTTAAATGTTTCTTCACCAACAGCCGAAACAGTTACGCCAGGAATGCAACACAGCTCTTCAAATGTTGTGACGACTAACGTGGTATATAATTTGTCTTTTATTTCATTTCAATTATGTTTATAACTTTTCTTGTAAATTTTTTAATTTTTAATTTTTCTAAACAGGTCGGTTTAAGCAACGCATTAGCTGGTGGTCAACAAGTACTTTCTGTTGGTAATTAACTTTCATTATTTATTTATTATTACAACATTCCTTGATCCAATATATGTTTAAAAAAAAAAGTGAAGCATTTTTTAAAAGGCGAAAATTTGGAAGAATAAATTGACTGGTTAAGAGCCATGGGCGCCGACTTCATGGGGCTCAAGGAGCTCGAGTCCCCCCATTGTTGAGGGAAGAGGGGGTCTAGCCCCCCCCCCCCCCAAGAAAAAGTACCACTATTCGACATTTCAAGGTATAATTTACCCTAAATTCTACAGTATTTTGAGGTTAAATTGTGTGTTCCAGTTTTGTTTATTGAATTACAAACATTTTTTGTTGTATTTGCAGTATGCGTATAAGCTTATTCAATCGTAATGTCATTTGTGATATTAATTATTTCTATTTAAAATAATAATCTCAACATAAATAGCAATACAAAACATAGACGCTTCACTATCGTTAAAAGGTCAATAAGGCTGAACGCATACCAATTGAACAAAAATGTTTTCGGACAAAACATTTTTGACTAATCGTGCCTAAAACTGTTTTTTCAATGCTTTTCTATGGGTCAACGCACACCGAGGAGGCAAAACACAATTGAGCATGATTCGACATCATTGAACAAAATGTTTTCCCATTGAGCGTTTTGCTCAATCGGTGTGTGTTGGCATTGAGCAAAACATTTTGCTCTTGGACAAACCGTTTTGTCCGAAAACGTTTTTGCTCAATTGGGGTGCGTTCAGCCTAAGGGCAAAATCTTCAATCACTTAACCCATATACCTAACCCGTACCCCCTACATCAAACATATTTAGCCCCCCCCCCCCCCCCCAATAATTTTTAAAAGTCGTCGCCCATGTTGTGAGCAAAAAAAACTGCTCCATTATATTTTCTTTTTGTTTCATTTTCAAGGTCGCTTGCCGCAAAAAAAAACATAATTTTCAATAGTTTAACACATCCTTTGCTCAAACAATTGATTCATTCTCAAGACCTTTAACTATATTATATCTTTCTTGCTTTAGCTCCTCTAGCACAATTAATGACTCCGAAAACGATAAGTCAACAAGGCCTACGAACAGCAACAGCGAACAATGTAATAACTAGCCAGGGCCCGGCGAATGTGGCCACTTCTGCTACAGGAACAACGCAACCTATTCAATTGGTTAATGCTCTGCAGCGGCCTGCGCGGAGTTTAGTGGCCACTTCGGGAACAAAACAACAAACGGCTACCACAAGGGGACTTATCACTGTTCCGCAACGACAAGCGCTAAAGAATTCAGGTGAAGAAATAAAAAAATTATTATTAAGTAGCATGCTTTTAACTTTTTAAAACACCTTTTCATTTTAACATTCCTGCTTTCATTTAAATATAATCACTAATTCATAAATAAATTTAATCATATTTTTTGAAATTAATTCATTGTTAGAAAAATAAAATTAAAATTTTTATATATATATATTTCTTGAGTTAAATAGCTGTAGATATTTAATTAGAAAAATGGACAGGGGCCTTCCTGCGAAAACGGTTGCCCAATTTCAAAACACAGTAAGGGACACATTTTTCAAAATCGATTTTTAGTATTTTTAGTTCCATTGGACTCTTGTGAACATAATTTAAATCAAATTTGTCAAAAATTTGATTTTTTTCTTATAGATATCAATTTCGATAATCCTAGTAAGTGCATTTTTTTTAATTTGACAATTTTAAGACAAAGTAAGGCTCATAAATGTATAAATTATTTAATTTTAATTAGCCGGTATTTAAAAACAAATTAGAAAAATATGATAATTTTTCATTCATTTTTTTTCTGTTTATTGTTAATAACTTCTTAAATTTGAACCAGTTCAAGACCCAGACCATTGATTGTTCTGTCCCCTAGATTTACGCCTCGCCCTTGCCCCCCGTGAGAGTCGACAATTCAACATTTTTATTATAATAACTGCAATAAATTTAAAAATAAAATTAAAAATAATATTTTTTTTCCTATATATTATCATCCTAATATATTAAAATAATCAACTGTTAATTTGTCGTTAAAAAATCCACTCACAAGTCAGTAAAAATATGTTTTATTGATTTCCTGAAAATATTTTTGTTTGTCCCTTTTGAAATTGGGCAGCCGAAAAGAAGCTAGGTGAAAATAAAAAACTATATTTTGTACCCGATGTTTCGAGAGGTTAACTCACTCATCCTAGGGTATATGATTACAAGTTTTATTTTTGTAATTAATTATTTTATAATATACATGAATACATGAATAGTACGTCATGAAATTTTAGTAACAAGCAAATTTTCAGAGTTAAGTAGAGGTGGTGCGCTAGTGAATGTTAACATTACGATCGAAACCGCATCCAAAAAGCAAGTGATGATTTATTTGTTCAAATACATTTATTCTTATTTTTAAGGCCGGCTAGGTTGATGACTTTATAATTATCTTGGTTAACTATTATTTCACAAAAGATGAATTTTCATTTTATGAATTATTTGATTTCAATTGGTTTGATTATAAAATAATTAATTACAAAAATAAAACTTGTTGCCATAGGCCGTGAGGATGAGAGCGACAAACTCTCGAAACATCGGCAACAAAATATAGAGTTTTTTTATTTTCACCTAACTGCTTTTCCCGGAGAGACTTCCGTCCATTCTTCTAATTTTTTTTTAATATAAATTATATAAATTTTTAGTTGTTTAGTAATATTTAACTTAATTTTTTAGAAGACATTTACAACCAAATTTTGTACTTTTAGTATGAGTTCTTTTGTTAATATTAAAATGTTTCTAAGATAATTAAAATGTTTCTGCAGAGGTATGGCAAAGCTCTCATCTTGCGAAGAAGGCTTTGTTTAAAATACATAATAGTTTTCGAACAACTCCCTATGTCGGTGGGTATATAAATTATTTGAACTATTATTTATTTGCGGACGACCTGCAAGTGTACATATACTGTCGTTTGGGCGGTGTCTAGGTTGAAAGACGAGGTAAATGACAAGGGCTTAAAATTGAACGTCCAAAAGAAGAAGGCAGTAGCTTGTATGTAAATAGACTCAAAGCTCTTCCTCCAAAAAAAGTAGTTCCATATCTAAAATCAGTCAAAATCCTCGGCGTTGTCTTCGGCAGCACATTGAGCTGGAAAGAGCACGTTGCAGAGGTTAATATAGGAATATTCAACAATTCAAAAGAGTCAAAGGTAGCCTGCCAACAAGATTAAGAGAGACAGTTGTCCGTTCATTAATAGTTCCCCACTTCGACTACTGCTGCCTTGTATTTAACAATTGTCTGGAGAGAGGGCTTGAACTTTAGAAAGTTTTAAACTCCTGTGTACACTTTATATTTTGAGTTCCGATCGACCAGCACATAACACCCTATTAATACAAATTGGGTTGGCTGAGTCTAAAGAATATTCTTAGGGTGTCATGTGTTAGGGTCTTTTGGAGAAAAAAGAACCCTCTTATTTATATGAGAATTTGAGATTCAGAACCGCGCTTCTGCCCAGGAGCATCAGGGTGAGTCCGCACGACTTGCAGAAGCCTAAGCACCTGACCACGTTCAGCATATCGTTTGCTGGGTGCATGACCCATGAACTTTTGATAAAGTTTCGGTTCATTAGATAAAACAAAAATTAAAAACCCATGCAGGGATCTATTGGCTTTGGTTTTTAACCGTTCATTTCGACTCGGTTATCTTCGGTTCATTATTCCTTAAAAAATTCCTTTAAGGGATAATTAGAGCCAAGGATTTCAGAGCCATTTCTTAATTGGGATTAATATCCTGTGAAATAATAATAAATAAATAAATAAATATA
>JAKCPI010029895.1:0-57600 GCA_023213315.1 Euborellia annulipes | reverse complement strand
AAAAAGTTTTTTATTTCTCCTGACTGCCCTGCTCATTGAGTTCCTTTTTCAATATATTTTTTTATTTATTCATGAATTTCCAAACTCTAAAGTATTAGTCTCTTTTCATCAATTTTCCATTTCCGAATTTAAGCCTACATTCCACTCTAATAAGTTTTGACCTCTATTAATCAAACTGATATTTACATAAAAATAAATAAGCTAATAAAATAATTAAGGACAAAAAAAATTTGAATAGTAAACAATTCATTGAAAATTACCATCACATTTTCAGAATACTTGATAATATGAACAAATTTTATTAACAAATAAACGAGTTGAATAGACCAATGAAAAGAGCTTAATAGAAATTCTAGTTTCGCCTTGGGAGTTTAAATAAATATTTATTTAACTACTTGTTAGGGGAAAATGAATAGGTCAAGAGAGTTTAACAAATATTACAATTTACAAAAAGTCGGATTTTATAATTAAAATTAAATAATATTTCTGAGGCACTTGGGCACAGTGGTAGAAACTCACCACTTGTAGTACTAGAGACCAGGGTTCGTTTCCCGTCCCTAGCGATGAAAGTTTTTCTAAATTACATAGGATACCAATTTAGAAAAATGGGGCCTCAGATGCCGAAAAATACAATATCTATATTTTATCTTTACTTATTCTTTATATCCCCCAAAAAAACTCTGCCTAAAGAGATTTTTTTTTTTTTAAACATTCACACTTTTTTTCTCATTCACACACACATTCACTCAGTCTTTTCGGCATCTTAGGCCATTTAAGACTTTAAACGATACTCGTATGTTTTAATAAATCTATTGGGGGTCCAGGCATTTCTATTTAAGCCATTTGCCCAAAGAGATTAGATTTAAAGTTTAATAACCTTATTGATATAAATCTTAGACAAATCGTATTAATTTGATTAAGTAAATAAATAAAAATAATACAAGAAAATAAATTAATATGGAAATTTTTTTTTTATCGACAAATGAAATGTAAATGTTTCTCCAATTATCATAAATATAACATTCAAATTAATAGTTGTTTATATTCGGAAGTAAATCAAATTGATTGCTTCATTTATTTTATTTTATATTAATTAAATCATGTAAAAAAGAGAGTTTTAGTTATCAACTTTCAAGTTTTCTATTTACAGTAAATTAGTTTATTCATAAGTATGATAACATTATTCATATCCGGAGAGAAGAAGAGACTTCTCTTATCCAGCTCATTGGTAAAAACTAGAAGTAGGAAGTGGCACAGAGAGGAAAACACATTTGCCCTCAAGTGATTGGCTTTTCACCTACACACAAGCAAACAGGCCGTCCTCGTCTTTATATGGGAAGTTGCAATTGTGTTGGAACCCAGATTTTAAGTTCTGCAACCTCCATCGGTCATCAATTGTCCAAGATGACATCCTCTCTCTTTTATCTTTGCTGTTTAAATTTATCTCTTAACCGATTCCCATAAATTTTGAATTATTTTTAATTTGCGTAGGTCTTTTGAATTTTTATTTCATCTTAAATTTATTTTATATTGCTTCATTAAAAAAATTTCTGGTTGTATTTTCAAAGTTTTTTGTCAAACAAACCTGTAATCACTTTTTATTTTATGGAATGGAAGAGAGCAAGTACGGGTGCAGAAAATAAAGAGAGCCTTTGGATGCCAAATGCCGAAAGGGAGATGTTTCGGACAAAATTTTATTCGTCCATCCTCAGTCCTTGTAGGCTTAAACTAATTAGGCACAAAGTCATGGGCGTAGCCAGACATCTTGTTAGGGGGGCCAACCTCTCGTTAGGGTGAGAGGGGGGATTTGCAAATAATATATACATAGATTATTAATTAGGCCTATTTATTTAGATAAAAAAAAATTAAATTAATGTAGTGGATTAGGGCGTTAAAAAAAAATTTCCAATGGGAAAAATATATATATATATTTTTTTTTTTTTTTTTTAATTTTTAGGACAAGCCAGGGGGGCAAAGGTCCCCCCTGGCTACGCCCATGCACAAAGTTGTCATTGTCGTTGCGGCACAAATGTGCCAAAAAATCACATTAGTCTAGTTTAAAGATTAAATAACATTTTAAAAAGGAGTTAATTTTTTCATCGACCCCCGAGGCTTCCACCTTCCTGTTTTATATAAATTTCTCGTTGTCCCTTGTCGGGTTGAGATTATCTCCTACTTCCTTCCCCCAGGGGAAAATTAGGCATTTTTTAATGAAGCGGGACTCAAATCCGAGTTGATTTGCAGATCCGTATTATATCCGATTAGTCACACAATTCAATCTCTTAAAAATTCGTTTTTATTTATTACTTTCTCTTACCTCTATATATATGTTAATATATAGAGAAAGTATTGGATTCATGTCAAAAATTCGATGTCGAGATTTTGATGGATATACACGTTTTTTTTTTTTTTTTTTTTTTTTTTTTTTTTAAACACTCACACTTTTTTCTCATTCACACAGTATTTTCGGCAACTTAGGTCATTTAAGACTTTGACGATAACCGTTAATTGTTAATATATCTATTGTGGGTCCAGGCATTTCTATTTAAGCCATTTGGTATCCAAATGCCTTAAATAAAATCATTGGACCTCCTGGGGTCCGAACCCGCGACGTTCGGTATAGAAGGTAGGCACGCTACCAACTACTCCAAGCCCCGTGGGCGGCTATACACGTTTCGAGGTCCTCTGAATCCAAAAAAGTGGTTTTTGCGACATAGTCTGTCTGTGTGTCTGTGAACAAAATATCTCAAGAACGAAAAGAGGTAGGAGGTTGAAATTTTATATTTAATTTAGGCATCCCCATGGGCCGTGACACGTAGCTTTTGAACAAAATGAACCAAAGAGTACTAGTACTTTACTGATGCCCTTTTTCAGTTTTTTTTTTTTCGATTTTCTCAAAATTTGCTCCAACGATTTTGATTAAAATTCAAAAATCAATTATTTTTTAGATTCTCTTTAAAATGTATATTTTCATTTCGTCATTGAAATCTTCTGAAGATCACTTTACTCTTGTACTCCATAGAAAAGAGAGGAGAAATGGTTGTCATGGCAACAAAATATAGATATTTTCCCATATAAATTAATTATAAATTTTATATCTTGAAATTCGAATGTACCTTACTGTCGAGAACTAAATATATGTCGACACAAAAAATCTGGTGCGACAGTCACACCAGATTTTTTTCTCTCGAGAAGCTTGATCCCTTGATGTTTTTTCTTAATTATTTAAGACCTAGCTGAAGAGCCATTTGTTTTTGAATATGATAAACTCATTTGATAGACATTTCATTATTTATAATTATTTCCTTAAAAATTAAGTTCGCGTTCATTAGAAGTTACAAGACAATTATGTAGAATATTTTTTTTTTCCTTCTTAATTAAACAAGACTTTTTTTTTTGTTCGTCTGGAGTCGCAGTTCTGTCGTCTGTAACACAAATGGAAGTCAATGAAGTGGAAATTTACACTAATGAAAAGATGGCCTGGCCAGAGAGAAAGAGGAGAGATGCTGCGCTGGAGCCACAGCCGGACGCTCTGCTCACATCTCTTTCTCTTGGCTATTTATAGTCGCTCAATTTATAATTGCGATCTCAAGAAAGGTCATTCATTCATTCATTCATTCATTCTTTCTTTCATATCTACTTCCTCATATTTTGCATTTTTTTAAATTTAATAATTCTCCATACAATAGGTAGCCTATCAAATTTAATTGGGCTTCTTTAATTTTGATTTATTATAAAATTTGATTATATTCAATTTCAAAACATACCGAGTGGATCATATAAAATTTAATAAGCAAAGTCGTTTTGTTAAAAATATAATAATACTGGATAATTCCAGACATCCATTAGAAAAGAATTTATTTATCCATAATTTTTTTATTTTCCTAATAAATTACAAACAAGTTTTGGTAACTAAAATTTTAATGAGTTATAATATTGCTTTTGATACATTCACGCCTTAGCAAATTTGACCTCACGATTTGTTTTTTATCTCTTCTATCAAAGAATTTTGTTTGATCTTTTTTCCTTACAACGAATTTTTTCTTGATAATTTCTCTGAGCCTGGCGCGGATCCACAAGCACGGGGGTTGTTTTTTTTAGTGGAATATTTTTAATTTCAAATTTTGAAAAATGGCTCGGACTATCAAGGAGCGTGCCCACCCCTGTCATATATACTATACCATATACTCAAGGCTCTAGCTCACACGTGGGGACTTAATTGTGGCGCTCATTGTACCATCTATATATAGTATTGAGACTAAAGCCCGGTAGTTAGGCAGCCCAAATGACAGCTTGTCTGTGTGAGAAATACCTTTTCCTAAGCAGACAATAGGCCGACGACCCTTCTTAACAAAATAATAACCATAAAATGTATCTTTTTAATATAAATGTCAAAATATATCGAAATAAAAATTATCTCAATGTTTTAATTAGAAAAAAAAGTTTAGTGAACGTATGCCAATTGGGCTGCCTAACTACCGGGCTTTAGTCATAATACTATTGCAATGGATAGTATTTTAAATTGATTATTAGTTATTTAAAATCACGTAAAATTTTATATACCTGGTAATTTGACAAAAAATAAATTTCATCTTTACGAATTTCTTAAATTTTTTTTCCATATCACCGTAAGCTTATATAATCATATTTAATATATATATATATATATACTTTATATATATATATAGATTTAATTAAATCGTTTTTTTTTTTTATTATAAAAAATTTACTTTGAAAATCTTTTAATTAGAACTTGCCTATCCTTAAGACAAATTTGTCTTAAGGATCCACCACCGCCATGACCACCAGATAGTCGTCCAAAACCTTTAAAGCGTTTTTGCTAGTTTTTTTATAAAACGCTCATTTTCCTTCGCATATTCATATTTATTTTATTGTATATAATTCAAATAGATGAATTATATTTAAATAAAATAATTTCATCGATATTACTAAAAGACTTCATTATTGTACTGTCGTTTTAATCAAGTGGTGAGAGTTGTTGACATTTTCAATAATTTAATCTTACAAATCCAAGGGAAGTGAGTTCGCTTTTCTGTCCAAAGAGATAAAATGTAACCAATCCATTTGGATACTAATTAGCTTTAATAAATGCGAATAACAAGTACCTTCTAATCACAAAAATACTATTTGATCTGCAACTTAAAAAAATCTCGACATCGAATTTTTGACATGAATCCAATACTTTCTCTCTCTATATATTAACATATATATTGAGGTAAAAGAAAGTAAAATATTTAGAGATTAATGGATCATTTGTAAAAAAAATTTTCATTTCCATGTTTCAGAAAAACGGAAAGAGATAGATGGGGTAGGGAAAAAAATTTTTAACGTCCTTCATTCTCTTTTGTTTCCTTTCTTTGTTTGACTTTTCATCATCTACTTCTCTCTCCGTTTACTTTGTCCCCGTTTGTGTATCGAAAACTTAAAAGGTTTCAAACACTCAGGACCATGAATACTCAATTTTAGTCCAAATCGCAACTGTGAGTCTATTTGACTTTGTTAAAGGTCTGCCCGAAAGTAGGACAAGTAACAACAAATTCATAATTTAAAAAAAAAAAAAAAAAACTATAAAAAACCCCGCAGAACTGTAGACAGAGGGTTTAGAAGACCCGATCATTTAATAAATAAAAAGTCGTATTTTATTTTTTATAATTTCTAAGAGCTTATTATATATTTATTTATTTTTTTGGGGGTTCGAAAGTGTGGGTTTTTCTTTCTCGCTACGACCCTGTGAAACCGGGGATTTGTATCTCTGAGAAACATATGTATATCGTCTAAGAACGCTTCCGCATAAAATATTTTGCCTTGTCTAAATATTTACATTATAATTCAACTTAGAATTAATAGTACTAAAAAAGAAAGACAGAAACTAATTTTTTTATGCACAAGCAGTTCGAGATTGTTTATCTTAATATTTAAAAATTTTTAATGCAATTTTTAAAGATTTTTAGTGCTCTCTGTGTCCTTGGTTCGTTTCCCGTTCCAAGCGAGAAAAATTTATTTCATTTCATTTGACTACAAATCATTTGAAATAAATAGGGATGGGGTTTAAATGGCCTTAGATGCCGAAAAAGATCTTAGAAAAAAGTGGTCTCCGACTTATGGTTGGACATCACTTTTGGAAAAATCTGGTGTGACTGGCGCACAGCACACAACTTTCTCTTACCTTCGGTAATCGAAAGTTGTGTTCTGTGCTTGTCACACCAGATTTTTTGTGTCGACATATATTTAGTTCCCGACAGTACGGAACATATGAATTCAGATGTAAAATTTATAAGCATGGGAAAATATTTATATTTTGTTACCATGGCAACCATTTCTCCTATCATCCCTATGAAATACAAGAGTAAAGTGGTCTTCAGAAGATTTCAATTGCAAAATGAGAATATACATTTGAAAGAGCATCTAAAAAATAATTGATTTTTGAATTTAAAAAAAAATCGTTGGAGCAAATTTTGAGAAAATCGAAAAAAAACTGAAAAAGTACATCAGTAAAGTGCTAGTACTCTTTGGCCGATTTTGATTAAAAGCTTATTTTTCCGGTCCCGGGGGTGTTTAACTTAAATATAAAATTTCAACCTCGTAGCTCAATTCCTTCATGCTTAAAATTGAACACACACCCACCCACCCACCCACCCACCCACCCACCCACCCACAGACAGACCATGTCGCGAAAACCACTTTTTTGGATTCAGGGGACCTCAAAACGTGAAGATCCATCAAAATCTCGACATCGAATTTTTGACATGAATCCAATACCGTCAAACGGGGTGAGAATGGTCAAAAATTCATATTTTCATTTATAACTCTTGCACCGTTTAGCAGAAAATAACGAAACTAAGTGGGATCATTGCTTAGTTTCTTGATTACTTACCCTGCGAATTATAATTTTTTTAGGTCTTAAGGAATCTGCATGACAACAAAATATGAGAGTGACCATACTCGCCCCTTATTTGGGGTGAGAATGGTCTTGCTTATTTTTAAGTCCAAAGTAAAGAGGATTTGGTCGGAGTTAGTATGGTTAGAAAGAACAAAGTTGATAATTCAAAAATATAATATTAATAATTTTTAATTTTTAAAACTATGAAAAAAATGATTAAAAAATTGTGACATTTCCAAATTGGCTGTTATCAAAAACAATCCATCCTCTTCTCTTTTTGGTGGAAGTAGAGAGGGTTTTTAAGACATCTTTCCTGTCCACAGCTGCTATCTCAGGTTTGTCCGGGAAGATAAATTTTTCTCCTTTTTTTCAAGAATAATATAGGGACTTCGTCGTCATTGTAGGTAGCCTCCCTGTCCTCTATCACTTGACCGATAAAATGTTTCACACTCTTCTTAACCCTCATTATTACTAATACAAACTTTTCTGGTCTGAGGAAGGTACACCTTCATCGTTTTCCACCTCAACTCGGTTATGATTTTCGATGACCATTCTCACCCCAAAAAAACACTGAATTTTACAATTTTTTAAATAATTTTTTTTATAAATTAAACTGTATTACTAATAATAATAAGCAACTTATCAATAGTTGACCAACAAGTTGGTCGTGCACCACGAGACGTTTTAAGATAATCTTCCAGCCTGTGCTAACTTGACAACCAAAGTTATACCGACTTATCAAGATATGAACAAATATCCCTAATTTCCGATTTTTTTTTAATTATATTTTATAAAAAAAAAATTCCCAAAACCAACTACCTCTTGAATAAACATGATATACATTATTGCCACAAAGAAAAAATAGCAAAAATACAAATTCAGAACATTCTACCGCTTAATTTCAATTATTCCTGCAAAACGACCATTCTCACCCCTTAGACCATTCTCACCCCGAAAGACGGTACTTTCTCTCTATATATATATTACATACTAGACGCAAAGCCCCGCCTTCGGCGGGGCTTTCCGTCTAGCCAGGGGCTGCGCCCCCTGGACCCCCTTGCTCGCCTTCCCTTTTCATTTTTATATATAGAGTTTATTTTAAAGGTTAATTATTCATGAATTTAAGATTTTTTGTGAATCATATTCTTTCCGGGACTCTCCCGATACACAGTCAAAAAATTTACGCCGATATTTTAGAATTCAAAATGTAAATAAATAAAAAAAAATCGTAAACATGGGTAAATATTTATATTTTGTTACCATGGCAACTATTTCTCTTAATTTTTATTTTTTTCTTATTTTAACGGTTAATTACTCATTAACTTATTGTTATTTGTGAAACAAAACCTGTCCGGGACTATCACAAACATACACAGAAAATTTCATCATAATTGGTTCAGTCGTTTAGGAGGAGTTCAGTCACATACACACGTACAGAAGAATTTTATATATAAAGAAGATATACATAGGTAAGAGAAAGTAATAAACAATGTTAGAAAAATTAGATTCTTTAAACTTTCCAAGTTCTATTTTATTTTTTTTCTAATAAACTTATAGTAAATATGCCGCGGGCATTTTAATTCCTCTTATATTGCTGTTTAATATTTCTGTATAAAACATGTTTGTAAAAGTAGAATATTACTCTATAAAATTTTTTGACACATTTAAAATATTTTCATTTCAATTTTTAATTGAAGAGACTCGCATAATTTAAACTTTATAGTTCCGGCTAACCTACTTAAGCTTTTTTTTTTTTTTTTTTAAATACTAAATAAATTAATAATGAATGTTTTATTTTTTGTAGGCTTTGCAACTTCGGCTTGACCACGCTTCCAAATCGCAACTGAGTCTATTAGAGCAGCTGGACAAGGCCAAGGAGGAAAGTGACGAATTGAGATTCCAACTAGAAGAGAAAAACATCGAACTTGAAGGCACTCGGGCTCGAGTACGTTTATTAGAAAAAGCTCGAGGTGGAGGAGTCGAGAGTCCGTTGGTTAGCGACATTTCTAAACGTGATAGTGTTCTACCGTTGCTAGCACTTCCTCTACCAACATCTCCGCCACCTAATAATACGGCCTCAACAGCAACGACTACCGGGAGTACTACAAATGTGGATCACCCTTCTACGAGCAACGACTCGTCACACGATATTCATCCACCACATACGACAAGAGCAGGACCTCGACAGCATGTTCGCAAGCCGAGTAAAATTCCTTTGCCAAGACGAACAACACCTCCGACATCACATCATTCCACATATTCATCGTCCTCGACGGCTGCTACGGCGCCACATCTGCCCGCCGCTGAGGACAAGGTACGCACCAACAAGTTGTCCTTCTGGAGCAACTGGCTGCGTATCCTGGACCACCATCCGTCTTCCGGAGGACAGCCACCAAACAGTGCAGCTTCTGTTACCGCCGCAGCAGCCTCCCAAGACGCCAGTGGAACTAAAAATTAGACAAAACCACCGCTGAATAAACAAACCATTAATTCTCTTCTAGTCCCTTGAGCTTGCTTGATGAGATTCGGGAGTAATTTTTAATTCTTGCCACATTCCTAGTTATAATTCCAAAGATTTTTTTCATTTTTATTATTATTTTTTTATATTTTTTTCAAATTTAATTGAAAGACTCCCAAAGAGAAAAAGGTAGTGAATTTATTATTGTGACCCCAAGCAAGCTCATTTGACTATATCACAAAATTTGTGACTGACTGACTGAAATGCTTGACCGGTTAACAAGTTGTGACCCTGTTGGCTCCCAGCTGGATTTCGCCCGTGAGGGAAATGGCAGTTCGCGAACTACACAGGCCCAGTAAGTTCCCCGAACCCTCCACACCGAACCCAAGCACACTCAAACCTCGGCTCTAGAATCTCTTTCTCTCCAAATCCCCAAATACTAATGGTATTCCTGGTTTATTTTCTATCTCTGCTCGATATTCCCTTCGCAGTGGCTTTTTATCAGGCTTGTATTTATTCTTATGGCTCTCTCATTTGGACTTTTCTACTTTCATTCGGTGAGTAATTTCCTGTGCTTTATGAATTCAAAACTTCCGGCTAGTGCCTCCATTAATGAACATATCCAATTATATTTTTAATAACAAATAATATGTTTTATTATCTTAATTAAACAACTTTTTCTTTTAGATAATTCCCTTAACTTTATTCAAATAATAGCAAATAATTCTATTAACATAAATTCTTATTTTTTCTTTAAATTTCTCATTCTTCTTCATAATATCTTAAGCATAATCACTAATCAAGTCCTGCTAGCTTAAGGGTAGGTTTCTTCATCCATGGTGAAGTAGTTAAACGTTGGTTAAGCTACTTAGCTTTATAACCGAAGAAACCCTCGAGTACTAAATCTTACGAGCTGAACAATGTTTCTTCATTATAAGACTATAAGTTCTACTTGTCCATGGATGAAGAAATCGGCCCAGGTATTTTGGCTGCTCGTGTCCTGGGTTCAAATCTTGGAATTGAAAAAATAAATATTTGATTTATCCAAATATGAATTTGCTTGCTAACATTTCCAAAATCAAATCATTCTTACGGCTGTTATTCATTTTCAAATAAATACATATGCTCTCTCTTTCCCTGAAAAATGCTATTATAGTTTGTGTTCTGCCTCGGGAATGGTGCTTGTTCTGCGTTCGACTTGGGATCTGCCCTTCTCGACTTTATTTAAGCGTATTCTGTCTGATAAATGAGCTTATCTTATTATTATAAAGAGATTTCACTAATCATGATTTTGATAAAAAAAAGACTTTAAAAAAAAGTGTTAAAAGAAAATCTCATACAACTCAGACATTTTGCGCACCAGGGCGAGTGTGGACGGGTCCTGGACTTGGGCTTGGAGTAGTAGTTTAGTTTGTTACCCGCTTGACTGCAATCGACTTTATTATATAGAGTTTTAGACGAATTTTTTTTTAAACAGATCCACAAATCATAATCGATCCAATTGATCTAATGCACGTTTTTCAAGTTCCCCTGATTATGGTGTTTGCTTTAAGAAATACAGATATTTGAAATTGATTTAATAATATTAAGTAAACGATTCTCAAAATTAATCTAGCATGTTTTCGCCGAATTAAGAGATTATGAAATTGTTTTTGTTAACAGTTTGCCTGCATGGTCAAAAAGATAATCGTGAGAGTCTGATCTGTCAATTTCTTCCTTGATACAGGTGATGCCCTCCGAGGTCAACGACTCACTTTATGTCTGCTTAAGCAGACGAGCTATTGGATCGAATTCACCTCGATTTCCCGATTCACTGGACATGGTTGACGACTGTTCTTCAGGCGATCTCCTTTTTGATTCAATTGCCGTCCGTGGGGATCGCGAGGGTGAAGCTCTCGCTTCCTGCGATAGTCTTGATCAATTGCCCTGGTAGTTCAGGGAGAAGGGAGGTTGTTGCCGTCGCCGTCCATTTCTATCATCCTGGAGTCTTAAAAAAAAAACATCGGGCAGATTCTTCGACTTGAGCGAAGAACTCCTTAGCCCGGATATTCTGGTCAAGAACATCTCTGTGTGCGCATCTTTTCCAACAGTCACCTTCACAAGCCTTCATCTTTAATTATAAATACACATTCCAGCCATATCACTCGCATTTAGACTGATTCCCATGTCTTCAAATTAAATGCTAGATCTGTATTTTTTAAAAACGATCCATTCCATTCTAATTTTTCATTAATATTATTATTATAAACTAAAATTCATTCTCTCATCCGTTTTTTTTTTCATTCAATACTCGGAAGCGCTCGTTGTGATATCATTTGTTTATCTTTATTTAAATGTTATTATTATATTTTATTATATAAATACATCATATTGTATCTAAATATTTTGTTTGTTTCAAGATATATTCTGTGATATGTGTACGTTGGAGCAATCAAATATCCAATGGATCCATTTCTATTTCTAAATGACTTATTTACAAATAAACTTATTACTAACTGTATTTATAAAATAACAAATTATCTTTACGGATAAATTTTCAAATATTTTTAGTCTTTGAAATAGAAATGAAACGATCTATAAGGATAGTCCATGGCAGTGGTCAAATATATAAATAGAAAAAATTATGTTTCATTTGAGATTTTAGATTCAGCAGCAGCTAACTTTATTATATGCGATATATATATATATATGTATCTATATATATATATATATATATATATATATAATTAGAATTCTGTGTATATTATATATAAAAAAATTTTGCCTATTAAAGTTAGGGTTTTACATTTTACTGTTTTTATTTCAAAATAATTATTCTTTTTTTATAGCAAGCGCAACATCCAAACGCCTGATAATCATATCCATTTTAGAATCCATAGAGTTTATTAAATCTTCTATTTTTTTAACCATTTCTAACATCCTAAAAAAAACAATTATTAATTATAAATCTTAATTTTAACCAAAAGTCACACTCCATCGGCAGAAACGACACAATTCTATCAGCATTTGTTATTTTATTTAGTCTTTTGGTATCTGATGAGACATAGTTTTTAACCAATAACTAATATAAATATTAATTATATATTTATTGGTAAGGTGAATTAGACGGCCTTCCTCCATACGATTATATATATTTATTCACGATAACCAAGCTCATTTATCTATTTATATTTCAATCAATTGTTCCAGCATATAAATCTCGTAAATTTGTATTATATAAGATTAATAATTTTTATTCCATCTTAAAATCTCTATATATAATAGCGGAGTGTCCGTCTTTCTGTCTGTCGTTCTGTCACACTCTATTTGGGCAACTTCCCGTTGAAATTTTGAAACGAAATTTTATATGCTTCTTCTTGGGATTATAGAAAAATTATTTTCGTACCGAAATTCTTATAACTTTTTGAGTTATTAATTCCTAAAGTTACGAATTCTCGGCCGCTGGGAGGCCCGAGCCAGCTGGCGGGGAGTCCAGGGGGGCGGCGAGGCAAGTGTACAAATAAAAACGCTAGATTATCTTTATCATTATATTGATATTTACTGTATAATTAATAATATCTTCAAAGAGATAACTAGGTGTTTTATTTGCACATTTTAATTTACAAAATGTTTAAACGAGAGTCTACGAATCGTAGATTACGATTGAAACTTTAATTGTTTATTCTATTTAAAAACTAAGAAAATTCGACAAATGTCGATTCCACATTATAACTCAAAAACTCAAAATTTTAAGTTGTCCCACTTTTGTCGTCGATGGAATTCTAATTGTTTAGCTGAAGTATTTTAAATTAGGCCATTTTTATTACTTCAGGTCAAGTAACGAATTTAATCAAGAGCTACCTTACAACGGGATAGTAAACTATTAATAGAATATTTGGTTTTTACAAAATTTTTTTGCTATGAGATTTCGGTTGATGCAACTAATTCTTAAGACGGTTAAGCGGTTCCCAACCTTTTTTGATGTGCGGCCCACTTTTTCCGTAAAAAAAAAACCACTGAGGCCCAGTGCATATGTAAACCTATATATTGGCTTATATAATTTTTATTTTTCCTTAGACTTCCGCGGCACATGGGTTGGGAACCGCTGCTTTAGACTATTCCCTATTTTTTTTTTTTTTTTTTTTTTTTCAATTTCATTTGACTTTATAATTACATATAACACTTACTCCTTTTCTTCTTCAGTTTGTCTCTTTACCGGGAGCGAATATTGTATATAATTGTCTACCATAGCTTGAATTGATTCTTCCCTGATTGGCCGATTCACCGTAATTCCATACTTTTCAAAAAAACTTTCAATTTCATGTGTTTCAAATCCATTTCTATTTGTATATGAAAAGAATATGATAACATAAATTATAAAAACTAAAATAATTTTTCATACCTCATTAATACTTCCGCCAATCTGATATACATAGGATCAGTTTTAACGCAAGGAGAATTATAAGTACATCTTCGAAGAAATGTTGATACTTGGACAACTTCTTTAGTCTTTTTCACGTCTTCTTTAACTTCACTAAAGGTGTCATTTATAATAGCAAGGAACATGTTCTTGAAAAAATAAAAATTAATATTCGAGTTCCAGTAAATTTGTATAGTAAAACCAAGATACAAAGCAAATATTTTGTTATATTAATATTTTAAAATGTTATAACAAAATCTTGGGACCTTCTCCCATTTTTGAAATATTAAGTAAATGCATCTGTTAGTTCTGTTAGAGACAAGTATATTCAGCGTATAAATCAAATACACATCCAACTAAAAATTGAAGTAAACAAGGGCTGTAGCCAGTAAGGAATATGTAAACTCCCAGTGGCGTAAATAACAGCCCCGCTGGCCCGCGAGAGAGCGCGGTAGGTCAAGGAACACCGCAAATCGGGTGCATAAAAAATATATAAAGAAATTTAAAAAATAAAATGCAATAAAATTCATATTCTTTAAAATTTATTCATTGGAGGGGAGGGGGGGGATTTGGACAATATTGCCTAATTTGTTTCACCCCCCCCCCCCCTCCTAAATCAATTTCCTGCCTATGGCTTCAAAAAATTATTGTCAACACCCCACGATATTTCACTGTTCTTTAAGCGCTTCACACTAATTATTCTGCACTTCAGAGCATCATTGAAAAACACTATCAAAAGAAATTTATTTTTAAAAATCTGGAGTTACTGATCGCACAGCACACAACTTTCTCTTACCTTTGGTGATTGAAAGTTGTGTTCTGTGCTTGTCACACTAGATTTTTTGTGTCGTCATATGATTAGTTTCCGACAGTACATTCGAATTTCAAACTGTAAAATTTATAAGTATGGGAAAATATTTATAATTTGTTATCATGGCAACCATTTCTCCTATCTTTCCTATGAAGTACAAGAGTAAAGTGGTCTTCAGAAGACTAACTTAAATAAAAAATTTCAACTACCTAGCTTTTTTTGTTCTTGAGATATTTTGTTCATAGACACACACACACATACAGACCATGTTGCGAAAACCACTTTTTTGGATTCAGGGGCCCTCAAAACGTGTATATCCATCAAAATCTCGACATCCAATACTTTCTATCTATATATATTACATATATAGGTAAGAGAAAGTAAAAAATTAACTTACCATCAAAATAAAAAACACAACAAAAACAAAACTTATAAAATAAATCGGTCCAAATACAGGTGCGGTATCAACTAAGCTAACATAATCAAAATCACCGAGTATAGTTCTCAATAATGTAACATTCGATTTGCCAAGTGTATAAAACTCGAAAAGAATGCCGCCAAAAATGAAATGGCCCAAAATCGCATATGCTTCAAATACAATGAGAAACATCATCATAAAAGCAAGAACATCCTGGAATTAATTTGATTAAATAATAAATTAATATTCAATATAAATAAAAATAAAAAAAATTACCTTTGCACACCTTTGAAGAGTTAGATTGAGTTGAGATAGAGTTTTGGTAAAGGTAATATATTTAAATATTTTAATTAATGCAAAAAATAAACAAGTAGCAGAAGCATCGTCGTATAAACTCTGCCATTCACTCACTTCACTAAAATCAGTATCAGGATGTGACATCATCGATCTCATCAATTTTACAACGAACAAGTAACGGAAAATAAAAAGTGATACACATAAATAAGACATAACTAATATAGTTAAATCAATCCAATTCCAAAGAAAAGTGAAATAACGCCATTTGAAAAATGCAAATTCTCTTATTTCTTCTAGAGTATAAAATATTACTAGAAGTATCAATGCGCATTCACAGCCGAGAACAAAATAATCCAACGGAGAAACGTAGCGTATTAATTTAACGCTCTCAAAAGTCCAAGAAGGGTAAATTCCCCCCATAGCTGGAAATTCAGCAAGGATTCTAATAAAGCAAAATAGATTCACGTTGATATTATAAACAGTTAATTCTAAGAAAACTGCTCTGGTTGCCCTATCAATCCAGAGATTTTTCTTTAAATTATCAATTATATTTGATGATTCTTGAAAAGTACTTCCTAGTTTTGCAATAAATCCTCCTTTGGGATAATGTGTAATTAGCCCTCCTATCGAGCCATGTGGATGCGGGGAATGAATCCATTCAAGGGAAGCCTTCAATCCAAAAGGCTCTGTATCTTCTGCTCTAAAAATAAATATATATAAAAAGAACATTAGAAAATGAAATAATTTATTTTAAAATAAAATTTAAAAATCACTTTTCTTATATAATATTATTACTACCCGAAGCTATCGTCGCCGCACTGCCGAAAATACCCGAAGACTTCCCAAGCTTTAATTCATCTTATTGTTGAAAGGTGTCAGCATAATCATACTAATATATTATTTTCGGCAGTGCGGCGACGATAGCTTCGGGTAGTAATAATATTATAAAAGAAAAGTATCTATTAAGGGAGTGGTGAGTGGGATTCTGGCTGTTGACGAGTCAACATCTCCCCATCTACCCAATACACTGTACTAGATAAGAGAAAGTAAAAATTATTATTCCTTATTGTTAAATTGATGGGAACGCCTGCAAAATAGGCAACCCAATCGGAAGATCGTCCTCCAGTGATGCGAGTGGTTTAGGAGTTGAGATATTTAATAATTTTTTTTAATTTAGTTTAATTAATTTGTATAAAAACAGATTTAAATATAATTGGAAATTAAAACAATACTAAAATAAAGACCAATAGAAGAGTCTTGGCCCAGAAAAAAGAGGCCCAGGAAATACATTGAGTCTCCAAATCCTCAAATGGGAGGCTCTAAATATTTCTTAAAATTCAAAATTTTCCCATTACAAAAACGTTGGGTTTTATCTCTCTTTATCAAAGCAAATGTCTTACTTAATGAATTATAATAATATTAAATTTTCTTTTTCATTTATCCTCATACTAGCCGGGGGGCTTCGTCCCCTGGACCCCACTCCAGCTGGCTCGGATTTTCTTAATTATGAGAAGCTTAACGTCTAGACAGGGGGCTTCGCCCTCCTGGACCCCCTCAACTGGCTCGGGCCCGTCTACAGCGGACTTTCGCCTTTTTTTTAATAAAAAAAAAAAACATTGCGTAATACTTGTACGCTCCCTTAGCTTAAAATACGTAATTGGCTATTACCTTGAACTAAATTGTGCCCAACATTTCTTTTGTGTTAATGCCACTGATTCTTGTATATCACATGAATCATCTTTTACTCTGAGCTGACGTAGACGGGGTTTGCCGATCAGTTTATTTTGGAAAAGAATCAATTGATCATTGAACTCCGCTGCCTTGATTGGATTGGGATCACTTGTTGGTCCGTACCAGGATTCCCAGTGAATTGCATCTAAGCATACATTTTCTAGAAACTAATTCTAAATATAGATTATTTTTTTTTTATTGATTTTTCTCTACTCACCCTGAAAAGAGAAGCATTACATTTTAAAGAAATTTTCTATTTATTTATTATATTTAGCTTGAGATTTAAAAAAAATTATTTACATCCAAAAATCGGATATTTTATTCACTTCTTTAAAAGTTATGTCTCCGCCGCCACTTGCAAATGGGGTTTCAATAAATAGGCTTCTTAATGATCGAGACATGAAATAATAATTTCTGTTAAACATTCCAAAGTTAACTAAAAAAAAAAAAAAAATTCAGAATATAATGATAAAATATTTGAACCAGCTGGCAAAGTCTTTATGAATGTGTCGTAGTGGATTTTATATATTATCTGAACCATACCCTTACAAAAAATGTTGTGTACCTTTTGATGATTCATAAAGACTTGCCAGCTCTGAAGATGGCTCAGACAACAAAGCGTCAGCTGTGCAAAGTAAATAAATATATAAAGAAAAAAACTATAGCTGTATTTTCTCATTTGATGTCCTCTTTTTAATATTACATCGCAGCTATACAATTGCGTGCCCCCGGGAACCCCCTAGTTACTACGCCCATGGGTACCAAGTGAATACAAGAATATTAAACAACGGCTGCATATTAATACATACTTATTAATAAAAGAATAACAAAAACTGAATAAATCATAAGCTCTCGTAATGTTGTTCGGATTTCAATTTCTCGATTATCATCCATTATCATTTGCCTTGTTGTCCATTTCCACTTTTTTCCTATAAAAAAAAAAAATTTTCAATTAGTTTTTTTTTTAAATAAAATTAAGTAATGGAAAATGGAAATACTTATAGATGTGTAAGAAACATTGGCGTACCCAAGGCGGGAGGGAGAGGGGTTTTAAACCCTGGGACCTGAACCAAGAATAGATTTTAGAAATATAATTTAATTTATAAAAAAATATAAAAACATAAAGGAATATTAGATCTCATTAAATATGGATCTTAATTACCGCCGTTGTAGACCTATTCACACCAACTTTTAATATATTAAAAGTTGGGGTGAATAGATTTGCAAAGGCAGTAAAATAGAACGATATTTAATACAATCTAATATATTTTCTTCATCCCCTGGATTCAATCTTTTATGCAAATTAAGCAGCAATCAGGACATTTGTCTAAAGTTCTCCTCTCTTAGGGAGAGCGGAAGGGGGGAGGGGGCCCGAATCCCAAACGTAAAATATTTCTGGGTTTGTCTATGGCAAGGATGCACCAAGAAGGTAACCAACCTACTCCAGTAGGCCTATAAAATATTGATACTATGTAGATTAGCTAGAATGTAAAATGAAGGGAGGTGCACACTGATAAAGGCCTTATTTATTTATTTATTATTAGGACCGAACTTAATGTATAAATCAAACGTGCCGAATCAAATCAAAACTAGACTACCTTATAAGCTGGCCTAAATTTGTTTTGATCTTACAATAAAAATCAATCAATGGATGCCTATTATGTAATGTCTGCCAGGATGAAGTTACCTTCTTGCTGCATTCTTGATGGCCAGGGCCCTTTGACCTTCATTCATAAATTCCTAACGAATAAAATAATTCAACATATTATTAAATATATTTTTGCCTCTGACTTCAATTGCCTAATAAAAAAAAATTTAAAAATTTTTTTTTCCCTTGAAAGCGGATTTAATATAACCTTTTTTTTGGCGGATGAGTGAGGGGGTATAATAATAATAATAATGTACAGCCTTGGGGACCGGCAAGGCTCTCGGCGGTCGTGTAAATATTACAAAATATTACCTTTTTTGGCATTCATTGTGATTTTAAATTCTAAAAATATAGAGTGAAAAAAAATCTTACAAAAAATATAATTTATGAATAATAATAATAATTTAAGTTCAACAATAAAAAAAGGAAAAATCAAATTTATTTCTAATCTCCCAATGTAGCCATCTTAATAGTTAAGATAAATATCTTTTGATCATTAGGAAAACTAATTCCTAATTATTTATTATTATTATAATAATATTACATTTTTTTTTAAATTTAATCATTTATATTTTATTTGTACTTTCTTTAAAATAATTTTTTTTTTTAAGGTTTACAAACCTGATATTATTTTTAAATGTCAAATATAACTTTAACTTGTTTGTTTCAATTTTTTTCCATTTCTTGATTTAAGATTAATATTTTTACAAATTACTATTAATAATTAAAAAGTAAGATAAATAAATACAATTTATATTAGAACAATCATTTAAAAAAATTAATTTTAAATGACATTCTTTTTTAGGTTATATTTATGATGTTGTTTAAACAGTGATATCATTTAATTATATATAATATTAAACATGTCAGAAGAAACCCCTCGGTTATTTCAAACAAATATTAATAATGTGCTTGAAGGACTTCGACCTCATATGTCTTTAAGTATAACTTTACCAACTTGGTCAAGACACCAAGAACATCTTCAGCAACAACAACAACAAGGACAAATTATACAACCCCAACAACATATAGCTAGTTCAAGTCAAAATGACAATCAAAATCATCATATAATTGATATAGAACAAATTGGGTCCAATCAGCCAGTAGCAGTATCAGAATCATTAAACACACCTCCCTCTCCTGATGATTCACTCGATGAAAGTATAGTGATTTACCTTTATAGATTATCAATCTATTATTAATTATATATATATGTAATACGTACTTATAAATGTATAAACCAAACCAAACTTAAAGTACATATGAGCTTGGTTGTTCTTCGCTCCTTTGAATTCATTTCAAAACCGTGCTGTTATTTTAGTCATAGAAAAACATGATTTTATTTTAAATCAATGAAGTCAGTGGTTTGTTTATGTAACAAGAAAAGGAACAGGAGCAGCCAAAAATAAAAAGACTCCGATTTTTTACAATCCACTGAGTCGTTTCGGGTTAGTTTTATTGTCCCATCTTCAGTCTTTCCTACATAAAAAAAATACACATGGTATAATATTATTAGAGTGAAGATGTTAAAAAATTTTTTTAAATTTTATTTTATGACACATTAACTTTTAATGTGATATTAAGCCTGCGAGTAATTTATAATTTTTTTGTCCAACAACGTCGTTGTCGGACGTGAGGGAAAATTTTCTTTCAACATTGCGTTTTAATTCGAAACCAACGATCAGATATAGGAATTAAATTTGTAAAAATAAAAATGATCTTGAGAAATGTTGAATTAGTCATATTTATAATCGAGATATGTGTTGATCACTGAATAAGTAAGATGGGACATCTCGCCCGTACATATGTTATTCAAATTTGTACCAATGTATTGTACCCAAACACGGAGACAGTAACAATTTCGTAAGTTTTTCTTGTATTAGCAAATCTTCATCTTCATTATATCATGTGTATATGTAGGAAAGACTGAAGATGGGACAATAAAACTATACCGGGTTAATCTTTACTATAGGACTCCAAGCCACCTAGGGGGTGGAGGCTTACACTTCACTAGTTCACTCTTTTGACATTAGCCGAGAATTCCCTAATTGTTTTATATTTTTTTTTAATCTAAGGAAACCGAACTGCGCGAAGCCGAAACAATTAGGTCGGGACCCCTGAAAGTTGTTTAAAAAAAAAGATTATTACCTTAACCTGGCCTCGAAGCCACGCCAGCGCCCCCTGGGTGGCTTGGAGTCCTATAGTAAAGATTAGCCCTATACCGAAATGTCTAATTGATTTGTAAAAAATCAGAGGCTTTTTATTTTTTTTTGGCTCCTGCTCCTTTTCTTGTTATGATTTTATTTTTATAATTAAGAAAATCCTTTCTAGAAATACGCTTAATTTCTTTTCTATTTTTAATTTTTCAGCTGCAGCCACAATATTGCGACATAGTCCAGAAACACAAGCTTTATTAAATGTAATATTAAGATATTTGCCATTTATTTTAATTGCAATTGCCAAGGCTGTTTATGACTATATTGGAGGTTGGTGAATTTTTTTTTACTAATATATATATACTGTATATAGTGGTGAGCTATAAAAATTTTAACAAAGGGCTCATTCTCTTTCCTATTTTGGTAAAAAAATGAATTGTATGTTGATCTATTATTATAATTTGAGGGGGCCGCAGCCCACTACTTTAAGAAGCACTGCTATAGAGTATATAAAATTATTTATAAGAAATTATAAAAAAAAGAAAGAAGGCCCTCGCCTAATAGCTCACCACAACATATATCCATACATATGTATATACATATATCCATATATATGTATATACCTAGTAAATATATTTCTTAATTAATTTTTTTTAGGGATTGTTATTATTTTCGGTCTTTTATTTTCTTTTGGGCATGCTAATTTTGTACTAAAAAGAGAAATCGCCAAACAAGGCCGTAAGAGTGCTCTGGCTTTGGCCGGAGTTGCTTGTAATATTACTATGAGTGTAATTTTTGTTTATTATATTTATGGGGTAAGTAAGTTTTTCTTTCACAATTATAATAAAAACCTATTTTAATTTTTAAATATATTTTAGATTAAAAAGCACGGATTATATTTGAGTATATTTTATGAGACACCCCCATTATCAGCTAAGGAAATTCTCTGGTTAATAGCTGTATCTGATCTTGTGCTAAAACTTTTTACGATCCTTATAAAGATGACTGTAGCTTCATTGCCAGGAAGGATTTTACCCTATGCAACTCGTGGCAAACATTTCCTCTTTCTTGAGGCTTCATCACAACTTTATCGTGCAGTAAAAATTATTTTTTTATTATTTTGTGGATCAAATTCAAACCAATCTTAGTTTATTATATAATTTTACAAAATAAATTTCTTTTTTTTCTCATTCTCGTTGAAGAACCAGTGGTAGCGACATCGTCGCTCTTCAACTTAAATGTTCATCCAAGTCTCATCGGGTGAAGATTTACAGTCCAGAATTAAGGAACTTCAGGAGGCAAGCTGTTCGTATGTTTTTTGCCGATAAGATGGCGTTAGGAGTCTTAAAAATTTAGCGAAAAAGCCCAACTATTACAAAAATTTGCCAACAGATGGCAGGATGGTAGGGCTATATTTAATCTCATGTATTAGATTTTCGTTGGTCTTTTAATAATGAAGAGTTTATAAATATTATTATATATTATATATAATTTATAACAGTATAAAAATATATAATTACAGGCTTATAAAAGATCTGAAAATACCGGCTGTTAGACTAGCCTGCCATCTTTTGAAAGAATGCTCAACCATTTGGCCGTTAATTTTTAAATAAATACGAAATTTATTTTTGACTTGGTCACCACTTTATTTAATTATCATAGGTTGGATATTATTGGATTTTACATTTTTAGATTTTAAAAAAATTATAATTTTCACAATAGTTTTTTTTGCATTTTTTATAAATATAAAAAAATATTTTTACTTTCTCGTATAGAGAAAGTTATGTAATCGTAAAAAAATTCGACTTCGAGATTTTGATGTTTCTCCACGTTTTAGACCTCCCTGAGTCCAAAAAAACCATTTTTGGCATTATGTCTGTGTGTGTGTGTGTGTGTGTGTGTGTGTGTGTGTGTGAACACGATTGCTTAAAAGCCAAAGCAGCTAGATCGATGAAATTTGGTATATGCTCCTTAGACTAAAATTGTAGATTTCTATCAACTTTTGGAGAAAATACGTCACTTGGAAGTAGTACTTTACTTAAAAAGTTTTTTCAAAAATTTTGAAATTTTCAATTTTTTTGTTATATTATGATAAAATACTCTATTTTAAAAAGTTTTTATTCTTTGACATTTTTTCGAAAACTGAATGGTTTTTGAAATAATCAAAGAAGAAATAGAAAATATTCGTTAATTTTGATAAAAAGTCAAAACAAAATCATACAGGTGTCATTAAAAAAAGGGTAAATATAAACAAATTCATTTGTTTCACAAATTCATTTGTTTATATTTATCCTTTTTTTAATGACACCTGTATGATTTTGTTTTGACTTTTTATCAAAATTAACGAAAATTTTCTATTTCTTCTGTGATTATTTCAAAAACTATTCAGTTTTCGTAAAAATGTCAAAGAATAAAAACTTTTAAAATAGAGTATTTTATCATAATATAACAAAAAAAATTGAAAATTTCAAAATTTTTGAAAAAACTTTTTAAGTAAAGTACTACCTTCAAGTGACGTATTTACTCCAAAAGTTGATAGAAATCTACAATTTTATTGTAAGGAGCATATACCAAATTTCATCGATCTAGCTGCTTTGGCTTTTAAGCAATCGTGTTCACACACACACCCAGACGTAATTCCAAAAGAATATACGAGAAAGTCTCGGGGAAGTCAATCCCCATATTTTAATTAATCGTAATTAAAAAAAAAAAAAACACTATTATGTAAAATACTAACGAATTTAAATCATCATAAAAACCGCTCAAAAAACCTGTTTTTCGGACTAAAGATTCAATATACTCTCCTGAAGCACCTTTTTACACTTTACAATGGCATAATAATAATACACTTTCTACCCCCTGGCAGCAAATATTCAAAAAAATCAATGAAAATAAGAAATTCTTTGTAAAATAATATAATAATAATTATATTATATTTTAATTTGATGAATTATATATTTTAATAATCGTTAATATAAATTTCCAGATTACTCCTGTAAGACCTTGGCTATGTTATCTTCTCGAAGCCTATCAAGGACCTGAGAGATTTGTTGGAGTTTTACTTTCTGCTGCTTATATGATGGCAAAATCTCGAGATCTTATTTTAAGATTTTTGTTTTTTCGACGAGCATGTGGAAAACTAATAGAACGGAGCGTAAGTTTTAATTAACGAATTATAATTCGAAGGAAAAATTATTGCTGATGTGATCAAGAAATACTTCATATCGAAAAATTTTATCTTAATACATCTTTCTTTTCTTTTACCAATTTCACCTTCTCTTTGCTGCTATAATAAAGTAAAACTCAAGTCACAATTTTGGTTGCTAAAGTTACAAAAATTTTACATTTCATAAGTAGTTCAACAAATTTTAAATAAACTTTCAAGAAAATAAATATAAATGAGTTTGTTTGAGCATTGAAATAAGTTTTATTTGAATCAATCAAATAAAAATTCTTTCCATGCGACCTGTTCATTTTTGACCACTTCTCTCAGCAAAATCTTAATCATTAATTAATTAATCATTGATAATAATCATTTTTTTCCCTATTTTATAAAACTATTTTTAAAATTTCAGAGTTGGGGATTAAGCCCGAGTCAACAGGAATTAAAAACTGCTGGATCAGAATGCCCAATATGTCATGATTCATTTACCAATCCTGTAAGACTACAATGCCGTCATATTTTTTGCGAAGGGTAACAATTTTTACTTTTTGAATTTATTTTTCTTAGATCCATATTCAGACTTTGTTTTCTTTAAATCGGATTATTGAAAAAAATTAAGTTTCGAATATTTTATATAATTTCAAGAGGTTTTTAAAATTTTAACATCACGTTTCTCTCTAAATTTTTTTTCTTTATATAATTTTGCTGGGGAGGGGCTCTGTCTTGCAGCATTTTACAATTTTTTAATTAAGACTTGACCACTTGCGTTTTCAATGTTGACTGCTTGAAATAAACTATGGTTATTTTTCAAAATTTTAATCTCATATTGGATATTTTATGCACAAGAGAGACCTAAATAAATACAAAATTTCATAAGAATTGGAAAATTTTTTTTCTTCTTGTTCTTCTGTCCTCGCCATTATTAATCCCGCGGTGCGGGGTCGCCGGTGGAAATTTTTTTTTTTTTTTGAAATGTGTAAAATGTTTCAAAGGGGACCGACCCCCTTTTGAACTGAAATTTACATGCAGATCCCCATAGGGATTTAACATTGGCTCTATGGAAGAAAGAGCCGGAAAATGAATTAAAAAAACTGTAATACTACATCAGTAAAGTGTGCTTCAAACAATTTTCACGAAAAATTTCACTGATATACTTTTTAAAGATCATAAAAAATAGTTGATTTATGAATTTTAATTAAAATCGTTAGAGCCAATTTTGAGATCAAAAAAACTTAAAAGTACTTAAAAGTATTTTTTTTAAATTTATTTTTTCAAATAGTGTTCATAATTAAATTTAATTTTTCAACTCTCATTTCTTTCTTTCAAATTATATATTTTCTCACCCACCCACACACACACACACAGACAATTTGCGGGACCCACTTTTTTGGACTCAGGGGACCTCAAAACGTGTATATTCATCAAAATTTCGACATCGAATTTTTTGACATGATCTCAATACTTTCCCCACTATACCTGTTATATTACATATATAGGTAAGAGAAAGTAAAAATAAAGAATTATTCGTAGAAATTAAATAAAGTTGACAATTATTTATATTTATAATTTTTTAACCTTATAAACATTTTTTTGCAGTTGCGTTGCCATCTGGTTAGATCGAGAGCGAACTTGTCCACTGTGCAGAGCAAGCATTGTAGATGATCCATCATATCGGGACGGTAGCACAACATATTTCCTTCAACTTTTCTAAAGTATTTCTTAATTTTTCTATTTAGACTTTAAAAAGAAAAAAAAAATTATTTGTTGAAGGAAATCCCAAATAAGATTCATTCCACAATAAAAAGAATTCCACAAAATAGACATAATATATAATTAACTTCTATTTATTATTATTTAATATACATTAAACTAATTAAACGAGTATATAAAAATGAAAAGTATAAAATAATAAAAGCGTTAAAAAAATGAATTAAGAAAAAATTATAATAAAGCTTTTGTCAGCATCACAATGAATTCTTGGTTGGTAAGTAAAAATTACAACCAATGAAAAAATCGTGTATTAAAAAAATGCAAATTATTAAAAAAAACATCGCGTAACAATATAAAATATGAGGTTTTTTTTTTGGAATTTGGCTTAGATGCCGAGATTCTAAAGCTAACAATTACCAAAAAAGTTATATAACAAGAGATTTTATCCCAACTTGTTAATTAGGGTTTCCTGACTTTAATAAATCGACGTACTTTTTTTTTTAAAGTCGGACTTTCAATTCTTCCATTCGTTGTTTAATCCTTTTATGCATTTCACGAAACCTAAAAAAAAATATTTTTATAATATAGTTTCAAAGGAGAAAATGGAAAAATCTAGTCGAAAAGATTCTAGAATTCCCTTATATTGTTAATTAAAATATTATTATTCAAAAATAAAATGTGATAAATTGTTCATTAATCTCTAGTTTCAACTTTAGTACTTATTTTAATCTTTTTTTTTTAATATGGTTTGGTCTTCAACACATTAGAACACGTAAGAAGATATATTCAGAAGACATAGAACCCAAACTAAATTTGAGCCAAAAATAAAAGCTTAAGGTAAAGTGCTAAAGTTGATTGCAAATCTGGTATAGAGATTTTAACGTATCAAAATTTGCATTTCTTTATAAATAATTTTAACTATAATATAAGAAATTATTATATATATTTAATAAAAACATTTTTAGAATATAATAAAATAATTTAGAAAAAAAAATATTTTTAACTGAATATAAAATTATTATTTTTTTTAAATTAGATTATGGACCAATTTATGATACGTCCTTACAAGAGTGACTCTCAATTGGTAGAATGTTATAAGTTTTTAGTTAGGGGATCTCTGACTAGATGGCTCTACTAGGCCGTTTGAAATTGTTTAAAATAGACCCCGTAGATTTCTACTGGGAGTGGCTTGAAAATCTCGATATAAATAAATTAACTTTTTATAAATTAATTAATTAATTACAAATTTTTTACAATTTATTAATAGGAATACATGCCAATAAGTAGCTTAATAAAATTTTAAAATGTATTAAATAGAATATACCAGTCAGTAAATTCAACACTTGGTATCAAGACATTTAAAAGGCAATAAGCTCCAGTTCAAATCTCTCAGGGAACAAGTCCCCCCCCCCCCCGCCGAACTGTTAGTTGGGGGATCTGCCGCTAGGTGGCCTTAAATTTATAAACAATATTTAACATGATGAAAACAATTGAAACTGCTGGAGGTATTTTCAGGCCAAATTTTATTCCACTATTCAGTCGAGGTATTGAGAACTCGCCCTGCGAATGCCTTTCTTCCGATCAGCAGGCGAAATTGGACCATTATATTACATTCTTTATGACTAAACCAGCGAAGGTTTATTTTATAACCACATTAGTCCTGATGAAGGGAGGCGTTAAGTCTCCCGAAACGTCGACTGAATAGTGGAATAAAATTTGGCCTGAAAATACCTCCAGCAGTTTCAATTGTTTTCATCATCTATCTACACCAGGCTTTCCCAATCATCATTAATATTTAACATACAGCTGTCCAATTTTGATTGTGTTTATTCTTTGAGCCTACAGGGTATCCCACAAATGAATGACATATTTGAAAAGTAGAATTGTACTTGGAAACAAGAAGAGTTTTATCCAATTTTTCAAAAATAGTTACAAAGCTCACAAATATCTGGTTGAAAAAACTGATCTGTATGAACATGTATAAATAAATGACTAAAATTCTCCGATTTCCCAAGTAAAATGTACCAAGAGGACATTTCTAGATACTTCCATTTTTTTAAATTCATTTTTCAAATTTTGGTCCCAAAAATGACTGAAAACATTTGAGAAAAAACCGGAAGGCCTACCGTTTGCTATCATGGGAAACGAGGAAATTTTATTACTTTATTTATACATGTTTATATAATTTAGTTTTTTCCCCATCGATTGTGAACTCACAACTTATTTTAAAAATCAAAAGTAAAATCAGCAAGTAGTACATTTCTAATGTCTTACTTATTCATTTTTCAAATGTGACCTTAGTGGGACATCTTGCAAGTGGAAATAAAAATTTTCGTCTCTATTAAGCTTCGAAAAGTAAATAGTGGATGGGTTTAGACAATATATATATTATATATATAATTACATATAAAATTTGCGCTGCCTTTGAGTGTCAATCTTGCCTGGACGATTAAATAGGATTGCCAGGTTTTTTTTTTTAATATCAAATATTATAAAAAACAAATAAGAATATCTTTGTTTGTCAAATTTTAATTTTTCTTTTCAAACTTAGTAATTTTTTTTAATCAAAGATAGAATTATTTATCTTTGGTCAAATGCAGTTTTTTTTAAGTCTTTAAAAAATTTAAAGATTTTTTCTATAAATTAGTAATTTTTTTTTTTTTTTTTTTTTGTTAATAATATTGCATATTTTTAACTAATAATTAATTGAATAAAAATTTATTTTACTAGTAAATATTAAATGTTTAAATTACTTGGCTTGTAAGAGTCGCATTTCCCTTTCTTCTTCTAGCTGATATCGAGCAAGTATCGCTTTGCATTCAGGTGCCGTTAGATTGAGGAATTGGGCAACTTCCGCCGAAATTTCATCAGTATTATGACTATCCATAAGATATAGTTTGGCAACATCTTCATGAGGTCCTAACATAACACGCACCAAAAGCGGATATTCGTCATCCCGTAATCGCCTTTGTTCACCATTATCACGCACCACAAAAAGAGCAAAATGTGAAGGCGACGAATCCACCTATACAGAAAAATATATATATACTCAGTGTACATATATGCTCTAATAGCTTATAGAAATTTTTGCGAGTTGGTCTTAGTCTTAGGAATGTAATTTTTTTCAGATGTTTTCTCTAAAAAATTATGGACATTTGAAAAGATAATTATTAATTATTTTTAAATAACTCAATTATTTTCAAATATATTGAATACAAAATTTCAAAAGATATTTCGGTTTCACAAACATCCTCAGCCAAGATATTTAAAACTTGAATGCGATGGGAGAAAACTAGTTTTGATATTTCATTGTTTAATTTTTAATCACCTTGTATTTCTCAAGAATGAGATTAATCACTTCGGGTGTACTGACAAGAGATGTAACCCAAACTGACATTTGACTTCCATGAGGTGGCGTAAAGAAAGAGGTCTCACGATTGTAAAAATGTCCATTAATAGAGCACCGCCTTTTCAATTTGGCTCGACATCGAGCCCTTTTAGCACCTGGTCGACGTCGAATAGCTGTCTTTCCTGTTGTTGGTGGTTGAGGAACTTGAGATCCACCAGACTCAAAAACACTATCATCCGATTGAGGTGTAGTTGGTGAAGTGCCCTCACTTGCATTTCCACCTCCACTAGGCAATGGTGTAGGCATTGTTTGATACAGCTTGCTGCCAGTATCTACTTTCCGCTCGACCTTTTATCAATAAATAAAAAAAGATACAAAATACAGATTCAAAAAAATTTCTCAATTAAACCTTGGTTTAAAATCTAGTATCATTATATTTAAGATATAATTATGGTACTTACTTGTAAAAGTTCATCAAGCTCATCCCAGTCTGCCTGTCGAGAATCTAGTTTAGGTGGTAGTGTTAGAGACCGTGGTGAAGGAGGATCCGGTGTCGAATCTTCAGAATTAGACCTTAAAACTACGTCTGTATTTGAACAGTCAGCAGCATCGTTTTCTTCTACTTCTAAATCTCCATTGGTTGAGTATTCTTCTTCATCAGTTAGAGAAAGATAAGATGAAGCATCCCCATCCTCACTTCGAGCTGAATGACGTTTTCTAATTGTTACCACAGTTCGTTGATCATCGTCTTCCTTTAAATGAATAACTCCAAATACCCCCCAATGAATTCTAAGAGCACCCTCAAGTACTAGTCGACCATTTACTTCACGGCTTCGGATCTCCCCCGCTTCGACCATCTTGATACGCATTATAAACTTTTAGTTTGGATTCTAAATGTGATCTAGGCAGTGTAGGTCCAGGAGGTGCTCGATTCTCTACTTTGCCGAAACTTGTATGTGATTCTACTCTTGTTCCATGGCCAAAGAGTTGAGGTCCAAAGAGAGCTCCATAACAAGGGTGATGGCAATAAGGCACGCCTTTGTGCTGAAAAAATAGTAAAATTCGTAATTCATTAATTTCTTGATTAATGGTAAAGGGGTGCCAAAATTTTAATTCATTTTTTCTGTGAATGGATGCTTAAGGTCCAAAGACCTATATTCTTATATGCAACCTGGGCCCTTTTCATCAAGCTGACAATAACAGGTGGCAATTTGACAATTTGTCGAGTACCTGTTACTTAAGTGTCAAGTAAAAATATGACAGTTTTGTTAAATTGTCAAGACAATTTGTCACTTTTTGTTTTTGAAACGATAATTGTCGTGACACTTTTTTTTTTGTTTGACAAGTGTAGAAAAATTCTGACATAATACTGTAAGTAGAGGCAGTGACATAACTAGGAGAGTGCTGCCCGGACCGGGTGCCACTCATGCTAGTTACGCCAGTGGATAAATGGAAGTAAAAACAAATTTGTATTATTAGACAATTTTTTTTTATGAAACTTGTTGACAATCATTGTAATTTAACTGCTTTTCTGCAGTCGACAATAAAATAATTATCATAGTGTAAGCTTGACAATTTATGTCATTTATTGACAATTGTCGCATTGTCAGTCTTTATGAAATAAGGCCCAGGAGAAACATTGGAAAAACTAATTATGTGGGAGAGACTCGCTAGGAGATTTCAATATTCTGTAGTATGAAACGTCTGAACGTTTGTTTTTCAATTAAAAATCAGCAAAAAAAAAAATAACAAATTATTTTACACACAGAGATGCAATTTTTTTGAGAGAACAAATTAAAAAATCTGGTATGACTGGTCGCACAGCACACAACTTTCGATTACCGAAGGTAAGAGTGTCACACCAGATATTTTTGTGTCGACATATATTAAGTTTCCGCCAATATATTAGATTTCAAGATATAAAATTTATAAATATGGGAAAATATTAATATTTTGTTAACATAGCAACCATATCTCCTAACTTTCCTATGAAGTTCAAGAGTAAAGTGGTCTTCAGAAGATTTCAATGGCTAAATGAGAATATGCATTTTAAAGAGCAATTAAAAAGTAATTGAATTTATGAATTTTAATCAAAATCGTATGAGCCAATTTTGAGAAAATCTAAAAAAACTGAAAAAGTACATCCGTTCTAGTACTCTTTGGTCGGTTTTGTTCAAAAGATTCGTGTCACGTGCCAGAGGGGTGCCTAACTTAGATATAAAATTTCAACTTCTTAGCTCTTTTCGTTCTTGAGATATTTTGTTCACAGACACATACACAGACAGACAGACCTTGTCGCGAAAACCACTTTTTTGGATGCAGGCCATCAAAATCTCGTTATCTTTTTGACATGAATCCAATACTTTCTCTCTATATATTAACATATATAGACAAGAGAAAGTAAAAATATTAGATCTTTCTCTTTATAATAAATAATGCTTTACAATTAGAATACCTCAGCATGTTGGCCAGGGTTGAGACGTTTACCACATTCCTCACAACGCAAACATTCCGGGTGCCAATCATATCCAAGTGATTGCTTTCTTTCAGCTTAAAAAATTCAAATGCATTTAAAAAAAACAATTAAAAATTTTAGTAAACCATAGGCCTATACACCTATATTAGAAGACTCCTACAATTGAAAATCTAACATTTAACAATGAAAAAAAATTATTCAAAAATTTCAGCGCCAGTCGGGAATAATGGCCAAAATAAAAACGGCATAACAAATTCAATCAAAACATAAGTTTCATTAAATATATAATGGTAACATTAATTTTGGCCAGGGACTGTGTATATATATATATTTGGATACTTAAATATATATATTCTTTGTTGACTTGCAATTTACAAGGTATATTCTTTGCTAGGCTTAATTGAATAAACAGCACGAGATGAAGATGACATAAACTAAGGTAAATAAATATTTTTTCACTGTTAATTGTTAAAAATTATTTTTGGTTAAAATTATTTAGTAGATTGTTAATTTCTCATTCAGTAAATATAAAAGATTTTTTTAGTTTAGAGATAACAACTTAAAATCCTTATAAATATTAATGAAATTCTAATTATTAAACAAAAACTTCCAAAATCAAATAATTAAAATGCTTATTTACATATATAGATTATTTAATTACTTACCAAAATAAACAGGTTTTCCACATTTATGACATTTCCACATTTTTATTATTAATATTCTTATTATTTTTAAAAATATCAATAAATAACATAACAGATAACATAAATATCTAATAACAATTAACAATTTATAGATTTAAAAATATTTAAGATATAAAACATATATTTTTTTTAATTTAATTTATAAAGATAATTTTTTTTTTTAATTGATAGAATTATTGAAGAAATAAAAAAAATAGTTGGGTTATAATGAATAAAGAATCAACAACATTTGACGGGAAATTGACATGAATGGCTTTTCGTTGATGATGTCCATTTACTCACACTCGCAATCATTACTCCAGTGAACTCCGAAGGGAAGGAGAATATTTTAAAAAGGAGCGGGAGAAAGAAGACAGGCAAAAAACTCAATCCATTTCTCATTTGATTACAAGATTTTTGTGAAACATTTTATATTTTCAAATAGAAAGAATCTGGAAAATACTTGGAATTTACTATCTGTTTACGAAATACAATTTCCATCAGATAGGAAGTGAACTAAATTCATCTAATATTTCAAAGTAAGAAATATCATATTCTAATATTCATTTTGTTATTTTAAATATAATTCAAAATTTAATATTTAAAAATAACATTTATAAATATATTTCATTTTGAAATTATGCCAAAAAAAAAAAAATATTTTAAACTTGGGATTAAAATGAACAATTAAATACTTTTTGAAAAAATAAAAAATGAAATACCTTCTTTCTTTCAAATAAAATATTCACTTGACACTTGTGAGATATTAATAAAAGATCCTGATGCTCTCATTTAAGCTTTTTCTAATTAAAAAGACTGGGTAGGCCCTATATGATTTATTTAATATTTCATATGACTTCGAAATTCGAACTATCCTAGTCCTATATAATTTCCTTTTCTAAAGTTATCTCCTTTACAAGATAAAAAGAGTTGGAATGTCAATTTCACTACGTTTCCTAAGTATTAATTTTTTTTTTATTTATTTAGAAAAATAATTTGCTATTAAACCTAAATTTAAAAATCGTAGACAATCAACCATTATTATTTTTATTTAGATAAAGGATATGTGAGCACTAAGTGCTTTTCTTAGATTCCTCAAGTGTTAAGGTCTCCATAAGGCTACAAATAATAATAAATTTATTATATTATATAAAAATTCACATATAAAGATGCCAAAAATAAAGCACCAAAATATATATATATATATATATAGTTTGTTATCTCCAAAAAACTCTATAATATATATATATATATACTTTTGATAAATTACAGTGAGTGACAAAGTTAAAACCCACTTATACTTTTACCACATGTGATTATTTCATTGGTTTTTGAAAGAAGATGGAAATATTTGTTAGAAAGTTTCCATTAAAAAATTTCTCAGATTTTTATGAAAACAAAAACAAAACAATGAAATAATCACATGTATAAACGAATGAGTGGGCTTTAGTTTTGTCACTTCCTATAAATCAAATTTGTCATTATTTACTTATTTAGAATATTTCAGCCCAGAGAGGCACAGAATTTTGAGGGTGAAATTTGGAATTTTTGAAAATAACGTAACTTATAGAAAAAAATCTAAATTAGGATTTTTTAAATTACCTCTACTATATTTTTATCATTTTTATAAAATAATAAAAACATATATCTCATCATTAAGATATCAAAATTGTAATACGTGTCATAAGCATGGGTTGTTGGCTAATAGACTAATAAAAACAAATTTTTAATTTAACAAAACTTACAATAATATGTCAGTTCAGATTTGTCAGTGGGTGCAGTTAGATGCACATTCGAGCGTCTGCATGATTATTTTTGTATATATAAAGTTTTCAAAGACTTTTTATCATAGCGAAATCTTTGATTAGATTCTTATAATCAAACTTACGTAACAACTTGGTAGAGATAAGAAATCGGGATTTGTTTGTAGTATAAATATTTCATTTCGTTTCATTTCTCTAGCCTCTATAATATGAGTCCGTTAAAGCACAAGTGGTGTAACTCCACTTTTTTATATTTTTGAGTTAGGCATGATACCGTGTAGAGAAAAATTTGTTCTAATTGTGTATATCGTAGTCCTGTTACTGGAGTTTTAATATTATAATAATAATAAAATATTAAAAAGTGCAATGTTGATTTTCATATAAACATTCTAGTTAACCCTTCTATATCTCAAAACAAAGGAAACTGTTGTGCTTTAACGGGCTCATATATATGATTACATTTACAATAATGAATGTGATATAATCTACTGTACTTATGAAAGATATTTTAGATTTTAAAGAAAATAATTTCTTAAATGCTCGAAATTTGTGGCAAAGAGGAGACGGAGAATACAGTGGTCTTACAAGAAGGGGTTAATACAGGGGCGGATTAAAGGGGGGGGCGATCCCCCCCCCCCCGAGAAGAAATTCAAACAGTTATAAAAACTAGTAATCTAAAGAAATTGTGATTCCCGCTCTTGTATTTCAATTGAATTTGTTACCAATCAATTTAAATAAATAGGAAAGGGGTCTAAATGGCTATAGATGCCGACAAAGTCCTTAAATAAAAAAAAAAACCGCCCCCCCCCGACAAAATTGCATTAATCCGCCACTGGGTTAATAATTATTTAGTTTGGCATTAATAAAGTACTTCAAATTATTCAATATAATATTAATATTTTTTCTGACCAAAGAGGGGAGGAGGAAGACTGGAACCGTTTTAAATCCCGTCTCTACTTATTTCTAAATTTTTGTCGCATGAGACGGGATGCGAACCCTTGACCCCCCCAGCATAACTGTACCACGGAGCTCTGGCCCAAGGACCGCCTCCTACTTAAAGGGTAAAAACATTACAATACGCGCCTTTTAAATTTTTTCATGGAATTAAGGACAATGAATTTGATTTATTCTTACAAGAAAAGCATTTTTTCTGAAGTTTTTAATATTTTATTTTCATGATCAGGAATCAAACTGGAACTTCTTTTTATTCTTATCATCTTTTGCTTTATTCTTTAATCTCTTTCTTATCTTCCTAGCTTCTGTATCTTAGAATAATTGTTTTCCTAAATTAATTGAAAGAGACCTTTGTTTTTAGTTTCCATGGAATTCACTTTTTTTTTGAAATTTTCTCGGCATTAAATTTTTAAAAAATATTTCTCCTATGTGAGTATTTATTCTTTATGTTACTTTCTTTCTTCCAAGGAATAAAAATGTTTTATTCAGTTACCATTTTTTTTTTTATTTCACAAATACTTGACTATTCGAATAATTTTTTCTATTCGTATTCTTTTTAAGAACTCAGGGACTGCTCGATATTAGGTCAATAGCTGACTTATTTTTAAACCTTGAAGCCCTGCAGCCGGACCCGAGTTAGCTATACCGGAGGTCCAGGGGCCGGAGTACCCAGACCGTTCCCTTCGAGTATATATATACAAAGCAGTTCCTCCTCCTCCAAGTAAATGTTGTTTGACGCCTAGTTATTTTTAATTATTAAAATATTTAAGAAAGTCAATAAGGCGATTAATATATCCCGTCCATTATAGCTAATATTTCCATTAATATTTATTATATTTATCACTTTATTAATTAATTTAAGATTTTATTTTCACTAAAGTAAAATCAATAATATTAAAATTATCAAATCATTTAAATGATATCATTAAATTCTTAGGTGATTCATTTCATCGTTTTTAGTCATGTCGATTCTTTCTATAAGTAGGACATCCATAAAGCCGATTGAGTTTTGCCATATCGAGAGGACTGAATCGAATTCTTTGTCCTATTGTCCAAAAATACCGAGGGTCCTTTGGCTCAATCGTTCGACTTAATCCGTCTCTGCTAAAGGCGATAGATCTGTAGTGCATGACACTCCCGTAGTCGTAAGGCATACCCAATGTTTGTACCTCTTTTGGATCTCGAGCTATAAAATTCGTTTCAAAACCTGAAAAAAAAATTAATAAAATTATTAATGAACGTTACTATAAAATATTGGTGATTATTTCTATTACGTCCACTTATGTTTTTGGAGAAATAAAAAAAAAATATTAATAAATATATTCGCCCGTCGATTTTCAAATTTTCGAGATTTAAACTTTGTTGGACCTTAAATAACCAAATACCATATTTATCTTCCTAGTTTTTTTAAGTAATAAAATCTTCTCTGGTTCTAATTCAATTTGTATTTTGAGGATGGGCATTCAATAATTCAACAATTCAGTGACGGATTAATGCAATTTTGTCGGGGGGGGGGGGTTATTTATTTTTTTAATTAAGGACTTTGTCGGCATCTATGGCCATTTAGACCCCTTTCCTATTTATTTAAATTGATTGGTAACAAATTCAATTGAAATTAAAGAGCGGAAATCATAATTTCTTTAGATTACTAGTTTTTATAACTTTTTGAATTTCTTCTCGGGGGGGGGGGGTGGGGATCGCCCCACCGCCCCCCCCCCCCTCTTTAATCCGCCCCTGCAACAATTCATAATAGGAGTATTATAAGGTAGAGAGATGGCTGTGTAGATTAATTAAAAAGGTGATGGTTGCAATCAATAGGCCTACTAATAAATCAACTTTTCAGCCACAAGTCGTGATTTACTTCATGCCTTAAAACTTTTCAATGCGTCCTGAAGAAAGTCATGACCTCTGACCTTTACCTTTACGACCTATCGACGTAAAAAACACTTATTGACTGAAACCATGACCTGTTTCATAATAGATAAATTATAAGAAAATTGTTAAAAAAAAAATAAAATGAAAATTATTGAAAAAAATTTGACATTATTTATTTTATTAAATGTGTCAAAATTTAGTTGAGGTTTTTTTGATTTTTTGAGTTGATTCGTTTTAAATGTAAGTAAAAATTTTAAGAAAATAAAAATCGCTCTTTTTAAATTAGCTGCCAAATTACCTTGTTTTCAAAAATACCAACCTTGTTTTATGTATATAAAATTTCAAAGATTAAATTGTTTGCGAAATACAATTATCACATCCCATATTTCATAATTTTAGAAATTAAAAGATTCATTATATTATTTTTCTAATAATATTTATTTACTCTACTCAGATTAAGAAATGGTGTTTTTCTCAACACGGATGGCAGCACTTTTACGTGACCGCGTTTTGCCAATTCATTACTAATTTCTGTTAACTTTGGATTTTAGGTTAGAGCCTCCTTCATTTTTTTTTCTTTATTTGATTAACAATTCTTAGTAGAATATATAATTTCTGAGAATATTAAAATAAAATTAATTAAAAATATTTATATGTCAATTTTAGACTAAACTCACCTCGTTTGATGTTTTCCCACTTCACTGTTATATACTGATCGCGATCAGGACGAGTATGTTCATGCCAGAATCCAAGTACATGGAGAAATTCGTGTTGAATTGTACCACGAGTCCCACAATTTGGAAATGATAAATACATGTCAATTGGCCTACCTATAGGTAAGTAACCTACCACTGATGCACATCTAAAAAAAACACATTTTAAATTTATTGTTATTTTTACAGGAATATTCTTAATACAATAATAATAATCAAATCAAATCACTATAAGAAATTGTAATCGCCTATTATCGAATTCACAAATAAGTCATAATGGCCGAAGGTTGGAACAAAACAGTACCGTGCCGTTACTTTGCAAAAGGATCATGTCGCGAAGGACAAAATTGTCGATATGCACACGTCGGAAGAAGAAATCCTGAACAGTCATCATCATCTTACAACCATCGATTAAATGGTGCTGGGCCATCCCAATCGTTCAATCGAAAGCCCGTTTGTCGTTATTACAATCGGGGCACATGTATTTATGGGAACAATTGTCGATTTGCACATGATACTTCTCAAAATCCACCAAATACACGTGAAACTTCTCAAGTTCCACCTAATAGACGTGATACTTCTCAAAATCCACCTGATAGACCACCTTTGATAAGTTCCTCTTCACAGAATATAGACGAAGAACGAGATAATCATAATTCTGAAAAAACAAATGCTGAAAATACTTCAAGTAAAAGCATCAGTTCTACGCATTGTCATAATTCTGAGGAGTGGGCAAATGCGCCGGAATTTATTCCATCCCCAGGCAAAAACAACATTCCCACTCCTACTCCCGATGAAGCTGGCAAAACCTATGCCGAAGCTTTGAATGTCAATTCACCAAAAACAGATGACGAATCAGATATAGAAAATACTAATGCGCCATTTCAACTCTGTCCTTATTTACAAGCAGGCGAGTGTAAATATGGTGAAGAATGCAAATACCATCATGGAGAAATATGTGATTTATGTGGTTGTGCTTGTCTTAACCCTTTTGATGAAAAACAAAGAAAACAACATGTTTCAGATTGTATAAAACAACATGAAAAAGATATGGAATTATCATTTGCTATTGCTAGATCTAAAGAGAAACAATGTGGAATTTGTTTTGAAGTAGTCATGGAGAAAACACAAGAAAAACGATTTGGAATTTTGCCCAATTGTAATCATTGTTACTGTTTAGAGTGTATTAGAAAGTGGCGACAGTCAGCACAATTTGAACATAAAATTATAAGGGCATGCCCTGAATGCAGAATAACCTCCGATTTTGTTTGTCCAAGTTTACTATGGGTTGATGGAAAAGATGAAAAGGAACAACTACTTAAAGATTATAAAATTGCATTAAGCATGAAACCTTGCAAGTATTTTAAATCTGGCGAAGGTAAATGCCCTTTTGGCAATAAATGTTTCTATTTACATGCCTTCCCCGATGGTACAAAAACCGATGTTGGACCACCACCTCGCCAAAGGCGGCCTCAAGGAGCAGATGGCGACATGGATTTCTTTGAGCGATTCATTTTATGGGATTTTCTGGGAGAAAGAGAAAATCGTTGGTTTTTTGATCTTGATGATATTGAAGATCTTGTAGCATTATTTTCTGACTCAGATGAAGAAGATTCTGATGAAATATCTGAGAATGATTACGATTTCTGGTAATTTTAATAATTAATGTTTCTTTTTTTTTAATAATAATTTTAAAAATATAAAGAAAATGTTATACTTATTCAAATACTACTAAATGGGGCACTTAATATCAAGTATTTTAATTTGGATAAGAGTGGATGGTTAAAATAAAAATTTAATTAAAAATGAATTATTTTCAAAAAAAAAAGGTAAAATGTATAAATCTTGTATTTTCTCTATTTATTATTTAACTATTTATTTTTACCAAAAAATCAATATCGCTTTTCCAAAATACCCTCAAATAGAGTGTCGAAATTCGGAATAAAATTTTTCTATTGAAATTATTTTAATACAATGTTCATTTATTCAGATTAAACTTTTTTGTAATATGATTTATTTTCTATTTTTCTTACATTACTTTATTTTAATTAAATATCCTCTAATTAAGGGTATTTATCAGAAATTTATCTAAATGCATTTAGGATATTTCAAATTTATAGCAATTGTAATTTTTTTCTTAATATTTTAATTTTTAATATATATATGTAAAGTAAGATATTTAGACTTAAAAAAAAAATATATTGTCATTTCACCTTTTCGAAATTGATTTTTATTAAAATATTTTCCTAAAATTTGCGCTCATTTTGTAATTAACATAATGATTGAATTTATAAGATGTTTTAACTTTATTCTCAAAAAAAAAAATTTGCACCGTTTCATCTTTTCAAATAATTTAAATTAATATTTTATATTTAAATTCTTACTAGGTATTATTTGTTGTATTGTTATTTAATTAAAATCTCTATATGGCGCTCTAATTTTTGAGGTATTTGAAATAAAAAAAAAAAAAATTAAGATTTAATAAATTTAAAATTCTGCATTAGGCATTTTCGATAAATTTTTTTTTTTACATTTCACTTGTGACCATTAGCTCGTTTTATATTTTTATATCCAAAATCTAATGACTTAAAAGATTATAAAAAATTAAAGTTTTTTATACTTAAGAGTGGAATAGAAGAATGACCTTAATGTAATACAAGTAACAATGGTGACAACTTGAATGAAAATTCAATTCCTGTCAAAAAAATAAAATTTCAAAATTTCTTTTGTAAACAATTTAAAATCTAAACAATAGACTTTCCGATAATAGCGGTTTTTTGGTATATCCGAGAAGTAAAATGGTTTGTTGAATAGAGGAGAGCCTTATGCACTTTGTTTACATTTAATAAATCTTGCCTGAATTTTCTCTTTTTTTGAGCAAATGAGTTTGAGCATAATAATTCAGAGGAAAAATTTATTAAATTTTTTAGATATCTAGACAAATGAGGGGTTTAACTGCAAAACATTCTGAAATTCATTTTTTTACTTTCTCTTACCTATGAAAATATATATAATAATTATAGAGAGAGAAAGTATTGGATTCATGTCAAAAATTCGATGTCGAGATTTTGATGGATATACACTTTTTGAGGTCCCCTGAATCCAAAAAAAGTTGTTTTCGCGATATGGTCTGTCTGTCTGTCCGTCTGTGAACAAAATATCTCAAGAATGAAAAGAGCTAAGAGTTTGAAATTTTATATTTAAGTTAGGTAGGTACTCCATAACACGAAGCTTTAGAACAAAATCGGCCAAAAAGTACTACTACTGGTGTACTTTTTCAATTTTCTCAAAATTCGCTTCAAGGATTTTGTTTAAAATTCATTCATATTTTTTAGATGCTCTTTAAAATTTATATTCTCATTTTGCCCTTGAAATCTTCTGAAACACACGTTACTCATGTACTTCATAGGAAAGATAAAGAAATGTCATGGTAACAAAAGATAAATCCATGTTTATAAATTTTACATCTTGAATTATAATATATCGGCGGAAACTAAACATATGTCAACACAAAAATATCTGGTGTGACAAGCACAGAACCAACTTTCGATTACCGAAGGTAAGAGAAAGTTGTGTGCTGTGAGACCAGTAAAACCAGATTTTTTTTTTGTTTATTCTTGATATAAATTTTGATCACCATATGAATCAAGTTAAATAATAAAAGTAAAACTCCAAATGCTATTCTCTAAACCAGGGGTTCCCAAACTTTCAGTTCCCGGGCCCTCAGGGCAAACCTTATGTTACTAATAGTTTTTCTTCATTCCGAATTCAGATATACTGATATATCTATACCTCTTATGTTTACAATTTTATTTAATAAATAGTTAAAACTCCTGACTTTAATTTTTCGACTAATAGCGAAAAATTAAAGGCGAATATTTGCAATATTTAAAAAATCTTCACGGCGTCCTGGGGCACAGTTTGGGAACCCCCCTGCTCTAAACCAAGTTTTAACAGCCATGTTAACATGTTGCTTTTATCTCAAAGCAAGGGCGGAAACAAGGGGGAGGAGGTAAAGGGGGTAATTACCCCCTTGAGATTTGGCCAGGCACTCCAGATTACCCCCCCCCCCCCCCCGAGAAACACCTCTGGATCCGCCACTGTCTCAAAGCTATCAAAATCAAAAACTTACTTTTTGCTTAAAGACGCCAGCCATTTTGATGCATTAAACACGGTGTTAAAATATTAAAGGCACCCTCTAGACATGACATTAATTTTTAATCATTGTTAACGCTATGACGTTAAAATTTTTGCTTAGAGAGGCAAGGAGGTGTTAAAACTAATTTCAGATGTTTGTAAAGTTAACGTTTTTGCTTAGAGAATAGATCTGTCCTATAGTTAAGATGAATGCAGTTGCGAAACTCTCATGCACATGTCACATTAACCAATATTTAATGCTGTTTTTAGCGTATCACTTTCTGTCAACATATTTATGACCAATTCTTTAAAAATTTCTGTTTTTGTAGTGGAGAACGCGAGTTTTGCAGATAGTCCCTTCAAATGACTTCATTAATTTTAGAATTCTCTTTTTAATCATCTTATAAAATTTATATAAATATTTATTTTGCCCAATTTTATGGTGATTTTAGAAAACTGTAACAATGCCAACAAATTAAGCCAAATAAAATATATTTAGACAGATAGTAGATTAGATTTATTAGCAATTGTTTTCTTTTTTTTTTGTTCAATCATAACTTATATATAATATATCGAAATAATAAAATAATTTAATTTTTTAATAAAATCACATGTTAATTATTTAATTTAAAAAAATCGATAGCAGTGGCGTCATTTCAACTTTTTCCTGTGGGGGAGGGGTAAACTTTTTTTTTTCTTAACAATTAATTAAATTAATTTTTTACAGTTTATATAACCGTAGGTATATTTTGAAATGTTTTATTTAGAATAATATAAAATTTAAAAAAGATCAGAGCCCAGGGGGCCAAATGCCCTCCCCTGCCCCCCTCCCCACACACTCAAATGACGCCTCTGATCGATAGTCCTCTGTAATGTTTACTTACCCTTTATTGGTATTTCGTACTCTAACATATGTTGTTATATGAGATGGTCTTTTTTCAAATCTAACGCATGTATGTCTTTGAAGATCTGCTATTGCTTCCTCAATTGTAGCTTTTTCATGCCAGGCAAATTCATCAGAAAATTCATAATAGAGAGTTTTATTTGGCCAAAGCATCCATTCCTTTCCTACCAAATTTCGTAACTAAAAATTTAAAACATTTTTAGTATCATGCATTATCAGTGGCGTAGCGAGAGGGAGGGCAAGGGGAGTTATCATGCCCCGGGCGCTACTCACAAAGGGGCGCCAATTGGTCCGCAAGACAAAAAATTACTGGATAATTTTTATTTTTATTATAATTGATTTCTGGAAAATATATTTTAAATTTAGTGCCAGTGTAATATGGACCGTTTATTTTGAAAGTGGTGTAAGTCCATTTAAAAAAAAAGAAAGAGATTTCACATAATTTATGCTTAAATTAATGTAAATTTTCTATGTATAACTAGCAAGTGGCAAATTTCTTAAAAAATTCCCATGTTTTGTTCAATTGAAATTTTTTTTTTAATAAATATGTTTTTTTTTTTTTTTTTTAAATAAAGTCATTTCGGCTGCAGAGGCCATTTGACTTAAATGAATATTTATTATTTATTTAAATACATGTATCGATGGCTTCCGGCGGGCGTTCAACGGTCTTGAAACAAATATGTTAAACTTTCATTTCCTTGAAACAATAGAAAATGGGCTTACACCACTTTCAAAATAAACGGTCCATATAATAGTTTTGTATATTTTACATATAATATATGGTTTTCGGGGGGGGGGGGGAAGGGGGGGGGAGAAAGGAAGTACCCCCCCCCCCCCATCTTGAAAAAAACACTTTTTTTTTTAAAAAATTTTTTTTTTTTATAAAATTTTTTAAATTTTATCCCTAAAAATTTTATGTGTATTTATATTCTGGCAAAAAAGTACAGAATGCGCTTTTAAATTACCGTAATTAAAAAAAAATGTGCTGTGCGACGAGTCACACCAGATTACCCCCCCCCCCGAGAAACACCTCTGGATCCGCCCCTGGGGGGGGGAGGCGCTAAAAAGCTATTGAGCCCCGGGCGCGAATAAGTTCGCTACGCCACTGTGCATTATCATATAATAAATCTAATAAATAGGCTAAATGTTATAAAAATTTTGCAAACTTAAATTACATTTTCGGTTAACTCTAATGACGAATTTATAAAAACTATAAAGATATTTTTTAAGATCTCACTGTATCTGTATCCTGGCCGGGATAAAAAATAATATCTCCTTCAAATAAATTTCCTTCTTCTTCAAAATCGGTATCATAAATAGGAAAACCAAAGATTAACTTCACCACAGCAAAAGACACCAAAATCACAAGTTTCATTTTTTTGCAATTTTTTTTTATAAAAAAGTCACTGTCTAAGCTAATGCTATATATATATATATTTGACGTGTATTTGATATATCAAAGATCATTAGCATTATCACTCCTCTCTAAAACTAGGTAATGATGTCTGGCCTGGCCTAAATTTAAAATCTTAATCGACTATTTTACTTTGTCAACTGTTTACATATTAGTAAAGTAAAAAAAGGAGCTAAGGATACGGGCGGCACTCTATAGGAATTAATAAGATCTTTTAAAAAATCAAATATTAATTCTAAGGACAATCGGCCAAAAAATAAATACTTCTGCGTTTATTTGTAAATATTTCAATCCCAGTGATATGGAATCATCCTCAGCACAATCAACAGATGTTTTGCAAATCGTTCATGAAATCACGTGCGTAACTAGAGAATTTGGCTGGGGGGGGGGCATGGGACCAGCTATCCTCTGGTAGGCCTGGAAAGACCCATATTTTTTCAATTTTTCTTGGGGCAAGGAGCTTTCTAGGGGGGGGGGGGCACGAGCCATCTGGGGGAGCAGCCCCCCCCCCCCGGCACCCCCCTAGTTACGCCTATGCATGGAATGCTCATCTATTTTGTCATATGGGTCGTTTTGATAACTTACCTACCCCAACATTAAAATAGCCTCCCTATGGGGAAATACATGGTGTGTGTCCTTCAGCATTAAAATAGCTGAAGGACACACACCATGTATTTCCCCATAGGGAGGCTATTTTAGTTGGGGTAGGTAAGTTATCAAAACGACCCATTGGATGGCAGTAAGTAACGATTTGCAAAACATCTGTAGATTGTACTGATGATGATTCCATATCACTAAGATCGAAATATTTACAAATAAACGGATAATACGCAGAAGTATTTATTTTTTGGCCGATTGTCCTTAGAATTTGATTTTCCTTACGGCCATCTACTAACAATTCTTTTAAAAAATGTTCTGAAGAAAAGTTTTCGAGTCGCAGTTTTTTGGTGCAACAACCTGAGAAGAAAAGAGTAAATATTTAATATCGAAGTAGTCCTGAAAACTAATCCGACCTGCCGGTCGTTATAAAACGCTGAGTTGTTACTGAGTATTTTTTTCCTTGGAATAAGGCAGAGCCAGAAATATTAAATAAAAAATAAACTTTTTCCAAAAAACAGTGGCGGTTCCAGGGTTTTTTTAAAGGACTCGTCCAACATTTTTGGTCTAGGAAAGGCTGAGAGACAGTGGCGGAACCAAGGAGGGGGAGGGCAATACGAGTAATAATGATTTCTAATCCCAAATTCAAAAAATGCATTAAAAAATAACTTTTTAAAATCATTAAATTAATATTTTTTCTATCAAATGGAGGGGACGAGGCCCGGACCTGCCATCCCCCCCCCCCCTAGTGGATCCTTTAGTGGCAACAAATTGAATAAGTAGATACACCTTTATTTGAAAAAGATGGAATTTTTGGTTGTCGAAAGCGTGGAGATCCTGGTTCGAGTCCAGAGTCGCGATTTTGTCCATTCTATAACATAAACTCATCTCGCAAATTTGCTATCTTAAATAAATATATTGCTAGTCTATTTATTCTGATATCACTACTTAATGCGTTTTGTAAAAAAGCCTTTTTTTTTTACTTTTTTCTTAAGCAAATAAATTGATTATTTTTATTAACGGCTTGAAACCCCGGAAGTATTTAGTTAAACTCAGGTCACTTACCCTCTCTAACGTTTAAAATAAAAGTCCAAAATCGATTCATGCTTTAAATTATTTAAATGACAGCGATATGTCTTTTATTGACACCATATTTTTGTTCCCAGACTATTTGCATATTTAGAGTATTTATTAAGTATTCCCATTAGTCATGAAATAGGGAAAAAGTATATGTCGACAAAAAAATCCAGTGCGACAGCGCACATGCATGGGTAAAAATGCTTAGGTAATTAACTTGATAGCTAGCTTTTATCAATAAAAGTAAGCAAATTTAGTGGCCCTAAACTGCTTACATAATACTTTAATGGCTTCTCTAGGAAATCTAATAGATCAGCGATTCTCAACCTGTGGGACGCGAGCATATCTAGAAAATATTAAAAAAAAAAATTGATTAACTGACTGAAAAGGAAGCGCGCACCCATACATACATACAAAACAAAATACATTTCGACATAATAATAATAATTAACTTATTCAATTAAAACAACTTACTAAATTAAAAACAAATTTAATAATTATTTGTGACTTCCTTGGGCTTGTCTTGCAGAGCCAAATGTCTATAACTTTCCATATTCTTGGCATGGGCATAACTAGGGGGGTCCCGTGGGCTCCTCCCAAAAATCTCGTGGGCCCCGAGAAAAATTGAGATAATATGGGGCTTTCCAGGCCCCCCGGAGGATGGCTGGTCCCATGGCCCCCTCCTCCAGCCAAATTCTCTAGTTACGCCTATGATTCTTGGTAATTCGTAAGGTTTAAAATTAAGATCGTCGTGTAGGTTTAGCGTCAAAATACATTATTATTGTATGTGGGGGGGAAGGGGGGGCGATGAAAATTATGATTCAAGATTGGGTCGCGAATACTGAAAGGTTCAGAAACGCTGTATTAGAAAATATTGCAATAAATATTCCAATTGATAAGATAAGTTGATAAAAGTTACATTGTGAAGTTATAATATTATTTTTTACCTTAAATCACTTAATAATAAGAAATAAAAAAAAAAAAAAAAAAAAATTATAAGAAATGAAATAAGGCGAGGAAATGAGGGTGCGTCATTGGCCAAGGTAAAGGAGCAAAAGAAAACAAGAAAGAGAGCTCAGGGATGAAGGGAGAAGGGAATGTTTGCATTGCGTGCTCTACTTTGAAGGCTATCTGTACATTTTCGAAGGGCTGGCCTTCCACTCTCAATCACTCAAGGATATCTCAGATCTATTCTATTTAGAATTAAGATAAATAATTTTCAATAATATAATATATCTCAACCAAAAACATCGCAGATGCAAAAAGGGGCGCCTCGCATTATTTTTGCCCAGAGTCGAGGTGAAATCAAAAATAAAAAAAAGCGCCTCGCTTTTCTGATTTATATAAAAGCGAGAAAATATTTTCACTTAAATAAAACCCCTACAGAATTTTATTTGTTTCATATATCCTCGCTTTTATATAAATCAGAAAAGGGAGGCGCATTTTTCTACGAGTATATTTTTTTTTTCTTAAACCCTTTTCGGCTACAGAGGCCATTTAGGGGTGATAAATTTATTTATTTATTGAAATTACATAGTATCGATGGCTACCGGGGGGCGTTCCACACGCTGATTGTCCGGGGTCACCAATCCCGAGCTTTCGCCGTGCTCTACGAGTATATAAACTGTACAAAATTAAACAATTAATTAAATAAAATATATTTTGGCCAAATTTGAGTACCGGTAAGTAAATTTTATGAAAAAAAAAAGTGTGTGCCCCCCTCCCCCAAGAAAAAGTTGAAATTACGCTTGCTTCTCGTGTCTTTTTATAATTTAGAAAAACACTCCACAATCGTATAATTTGACGCACTGAGGATGGATTACGTTAGGCATTTTGAAATATTTGCCAATAAATTATTTTAACGTGAAAAGCAGCCGCTGGTTTTTTTTTCTCCATAACCTTAATTTAATCTTCCCAGTACACTTAATTTCTTCTATTTCTAATTTAAATTTGAAGTTTATTCAAAATGCGATTGGTCCAACTTCTGATTGCCACTGGGCCTTAGTACATTGAAAGAGTACTCGCCTCTTCTACTAGGGGTTCCCGTCCTACCGGGTCAAACTACTGATCCCTAGCACAAGTGGCAAGAACTCTACCACTGTGCGCAGGGGCCAAAAAAACTTCAGATTTAATTCGCAACAAAACAATTGGTTACATCTTCTTGAAGACAAGATCATCAATACTATACTGTATATCAAGGGCGGATCCAGAGGTGTTTCTCGGGGGAGGGGGGATCTGGTGTGACTGGTCGCACAGTACACATTTTTTCTTAATTTCGGTAATTTAAAGGAGCATTCTATAGTTTGCCGGTAATTTAAAGGAGCATTCTATAGTTTGCCAGAATATAAATACAAATCAAATTTTTAAGTATTAATTTTTTAAGTTTTTCATTAAAAATAATTTTTTTTTTTTTTCGAAAAAAAGTATTTTTTTTTCAAATCTCCGGGGGGGGGGTAATTACCCCCTCTACCCCCCCCCCTTGTATCCGCCCTTGCTATATATATATAAAGCACTAGACATTGACTTCCTGTGTATGTAACTGTTTACCTTTCTCTCTCGCTGATTGGCCAGAGTCAGAGAGAGAAATTTAAAACTTTAAAATTTTGCGATTGCTCGCCTTCGGCGGGCTTTGCCACTGGTCATTATATATTGATATATCAAGTAGCCTCTTTTCTTTATTACAATATACTGGTATATCAATACATTTCAATGTATATCAATATTTTGAATCAGGAAAATTAAAAAAAAAAAAAAAAAATATTTCTTAACTTTTTTCAATAAAAATATATTTTTGATAAAAGCAGCCAGCCCAAGACTTTTTTTTGATAATGTATGTATAATTTCAAATTAAAATTATAAAAAAAAAAAAAAAACATGAGGGTGTGTCTGCTCTTTACCATTCTTTCTTACCCTAACGTCTAAAATATTTTATAGAAAATCTGGGCCATCTCTAGATACGAGCTCTGATACAGAAGGCAATGTCCGCTTAATGAAGAAGGCGTAGAGGGAGTGGGGTAGTTTTTAGGGTGCGAGTGACACCATTGCATACATTGAAAGCTTCGAGTTTGCGTGTCTTCTTGGTTTTCGAATTTAATTGACCTACTCTCCCAGGTTCCAAGCTATCGACCATTGGCCAAGGTGACGTCACTCCTGCCTTTTTCTTTCTGACCACTTACTTTCTCTCACCATTATACGAGTACTTGTTTATTTTTTGAATGGGCCACTCAAAAATTGAAAAATTTCAAATTAGATAATGGAAGATTTAAGAGCAATGTATTTTTTTTATGGAGCTGTTTTATGCATTTTAGATTCCACCCATATATTTTAAATCAATTGGTAGATTCAGTGGAGACAATATAAGGCCCTAGGCGCAAAAAAAAAAAATTAGGCCCCGGATAATAAAAATGTCTTTGGAAATTAATCAATAGGTATTATAAATATAAAACGTAATGTGATTTTAATTACTTAAATGTGTTTTTAAATTTATTAAAAAAATACAAAAGATTTTTAATGGAAAGTGATTTTTACTTTCTCTTACCTATATATATATTAATATATAGAGAGAGAAAGTATTGGATTGATGTCAAAAATTTGATGTCGAGATTTTGATGGACGTTTTGAGGTCCCCTGAATCCAAAAAAGTGGTTTTCGAGATATGGTCTGTCTGTGTGTCTGTGAACAAAATATCTCAAGAACGAAAAGAGTAATGAAGTTGAAATTTCATATTTAAGTTAGACACCCCCTGAGACGTGTCACGAAGCTTTTGAACAAAATCGACCAAAAAGTACTAGTACTTTACTGATGCACTTTTTCAGTTTTTTTTTTTCGATTTTCTCAAAATTTGCTCTAACGATTTTTTTTTTTAATTCATGAACCAACTATTTTTTAAATGCTCTTTAAAATGTATATTCTCATTTTGCCATTGAAATCTTCTGAAGACCACTTTACTCTTGTACTCCATAGGAAAGATAGGAGAAATGGTTGCCATGGTAACAAAATATAAATATTTTCCCATATAAATTTTACATCTTGAAAATCGAATGTACCGTACTGTCGGAAACTAAATAAATGTCGACACAAAAAATCTGGTGTGGCAAGCACAGAACACAACTTACTCGGACTCACTGTATATTATTTTATTTATGAATACTTCAATTTACATTTTACTAACTCACACATTTGTTAAAGATAATTTTATATAATCGAACTGAAAAATATGATTGACAAATAATTGTGAAATGAAAATGAAATATGAACAGATTTATGCTGAAGAACTTTGACAGATGATACAATTTAATATATCTCTCTAGAATCAGAATGTCTTTATTCTATCCTAATTAGCCCACGGAATATTTTTATTTAGACCTCTAGCTCAAGAAGCGGATACTCTGCCACTGTGCTACCACTGTTCCCAAGGAGGAGCAAGAATTTAAAGATAGTTTGAATGAGATAATATTATAAAAGGGAAATCAATAAATAATTAAATGCATGATTTCCTTGAAAGAAAGCAGGAAAAATTTTTTATATACTAACTAAACTTGCCCTCGGGGCATGGCGTACAGGTTAGCGTGCTAACCTCGTATACCAAACGTCGCGGGTTCGGACCCCAGGCAGTCCGATGATTTTATTTAAGCCAATTGGATACCAAATGGCTTAAATAAGAATGCCTGGACCCCTATATGTATATTTATATAATAACGGTTATCGTCTAAAGTCTTAAATGGCCTGAGTTGCCGAAAAGACTGTGTGAATGTGTGTGTGAGTGTGAGTGAATGAGAAAAAAGTGTGAATGTTTAAAAAAAAAAAAAAAAAAAAAAAAAAACTAAACTTTGATCCATTTATTAATTTTTATTATAACTAAAATGAGATCGACTAATAAAATGTATTCAGGCTAAATAATTCATATTCAAATAAGTATAAGAACTAATTTCTTTTGTATTAATATAATTAATGGAAATTTATATTAGAATTGCATGTAGGGTTTTCGAATGTCTTGAAAATTTTCTTTAAATTTTTTTTTTTTTTGCTTGGGGTGGGGGTGAGGGTTAAAATAGGAATAGTTAAATTATTAAAAAAATAATAATTTAATACGATGTTGATAAAAAAGACACAACACGATTAAGACTTCTTAAGGATCCTTTGAAATGAAGGCGTGTCTTGAACCATCTGAAGCCCTATGAACACATCTCTCAGGGGCGTATTTAAGGGGGGCCGAGGGGGCCCGGGCCCCCGAAATTTCCCAAACACATATATAGGGATATACAGACATCAGCGCAACAAATTTTTCCGCAGGATGGACAACTTTGGTTCCGCAATAGAAAAAATGTTCCTCAAAAAATTTCGTGTGAAAAAAGTAGTTTCTTAAAAAAAAAAAAATTTCCTCAGAAAAATTTTTGAGTTTGGGCCCCCCCCCCCCCGAAAAAAATTTCTATATACGCCCCTGACATCTCTGAATTTTAACCGTTATAGCTTACAGACCGGTTTTGATTACACATTCAGATTTATCAAATTAAAAATCTATAGATATAAAAATCTTTCTACTAAAAAATATATTCAAGTCGGTGAATGATTTAAAATTAAAATGGAAAATTCTCAATTGAAACCTAAAAATATTTCTTTAATCAGTATCTTTAAATCATCATCACCCTGTTGTAAGAATAAAATCTGGGAATAATAGTTATCTCGTGGTGTTGGAGGTGATTTTTGTTGCTGCTGCTGTTTGCTGTCTTTGAGGCGTTAGAGTCTCGTCTGCCGGGTTGCAGGCTGCAGGCGGCGGCAGCAGCCGTCGCTACACTCTTGCGTCACTAGTGTGCCGAAAAGACTAAAAAAAAAAAAATACGTTTTGCTTAATTGTTAAATTAAATTAAATGAATTAATAAAAAAATAATCAAATTTTAATAAACTCGGGGATATATTTACTTTTGATTTAAAGATCTACTCATGAGGCTAGTGTGTCAGTTTTCATCGCAAGTGACATCTCATTATCCAAAAATAAGGTCGCTTTTCTTATAAGTTTATAGGGATTATAAACCAACTAAATTTAATGACAATTTTGGGATTTTCAGTCGAAATTTCAAAATTTGAGGTAAAAATTCTCAGAGAAGATATTGTCCAATTTAAAAAAAAAAAACAATACTTTCTCTCTCTATACCGGGTGGGCCAATAGTGCGTGGACGGAAGATTGTGGGCTTATTAACGGACATTTTTAAAATTTGTTGATCGCACATAATGTGGGGCCTTTAGGGCTACAAATTAAAAATATTTTTGTTCCAATTGCACCTCATATACAGGGTGGTCCATATCAAAGTTATGTTTTTTTAAATGGAACGCCCTGTATATTATTGCATATTTGGATTCTGTGGCCAATTTTAGTATGAGTTTATGTCATGCAATGTATTCCAAACCAAACCGTTTAGCCGCAAATCGGGCTTTAGTGAAAAAACTGCTGTCTGGAAAAAATTGAATATCTCCCGAATCATAATACCTAGGGGCTGTTCTTTTGTGATCTTACTAATCATGAAATCTACTAATGTGGGCCAGATGGGTAACCCGGAATTATTCTTATGTTGGGAGAAATGGCCATTCCAATTTGGAAAATTTCAATCATGGATAACTTCATTTTTTCAAATGGAACATGCTACTTTTTTTTATGCCATGGGACGTGAAATCCAATTATCTTTCAGCTGATATAAGGTTGTCTATATCTATTTTTGGTAGTTTTCTTTTTATTCCAAAATATCTGATAACGAAAAAAAAAATTTTATTATGGACAAAATAATTGAAAAAAAATTCCAAACGCAAAACAAAATTGTAATAAATGGAAAAAATATGCTAAATATTCGAAAATATCTTTTAATTTCCTTTAAAATCATTTATTTGAACTTCTCGAAAAAGAAATTAGGGTTATGTTCAGGTTAGGAGGTGCGCCATCTTGTTGACAAATCATAACCCGAATTTGAGCAAGCGGGACTTCTTTGAAGAGTTCAAATAAATGATTTTAAGAGAAATTAAAAGATATTTTCGAATATTTAGCATATTTTTTCCATTTATTACGATTTTGTTTTGCGTTTGGATTTTTTTTTCAATTATTTTGTCTATAATAAAAAAAAATTTTTTTCGTTATGAGATATTTTGGAATAAAAAGAAAACTACCAAAGATAGATATAGACAACCTTATATCAGCTGAAAGATAATTAAATTTCACGTCCCATGGCATAAAAAAAGTAGCATGTTCCATTTGAAAAAATGAAGTTATCCATGATTGAAATTTTCCAAATTGGAATGGCCATTTCTCCCAACATAAGAATAATTCCGGGTTACCCATCTGGCCTACATTAGTACATTTCATGGTTAGTAAGATCACAAAAGAACAGCCCCCTAGGTATTATGATTCGCGAGATATTCAATTTTTTCCAGACAGCAGTTTTTTCACTAAAGCCCGATTTGCGGCTAAACGGTTTGGTTTGGAATACATTGCATGACATAAACTCATACTAAAATTGGCCGTAGAATCCAAATATGCAATAATATACAGGGCGTTCCATTTAAAAAAACATAACTTTGATATGGACCACCCTGTATATGAGGTGCAATTGGAACAAAAATATTTTTAATTTGTAGCCCTAAAGGCCCCACATTATGTGCGATCAACAAATTTTAAAAATGTCCGTTAATAAGCCCACAATCTTCCGTCCACGCACTAATGGCCCACCCGGTATATTTCATATATAGGGTAAGAAAAAGTAAAAATTATATCTGTAATGTCCATGTTGTTGGGCCACTTTTGTCGGGTATTATATTTCGCTCCGAAAAAAAGTAGTAAAACGACCCACCCTAATATCCAATTCAATTGAAATAAATTTGTCTCCTGGGAGGCGATGCGAGCCCGCGGGCATGCTAACCAAAACGACCCACCTAGGGTTTGGACACCGGTGGAAACCGAAACCGGTATACCGGTTTTTTGGCTAATTTTCAAAAACCGAGAAACCGAGTTTTTCCCAAAAAACCGAATTCGGTTTTTTTTTTTCTTCATTAATACTTGTATTCAAATTTATAAATTAGCCCGTGATCCATGGCTCAGAGAGAAGATATTACAATAGCTTCTAGTAGCTTGGGGTTTCCGGTTCGCTTCCCGTTCCAAGCGAGAAAAATTTATTTCATTTGAATTGGCTATCAATCATTTGAAATAAATAGGGATGGGGTTTAAATGGCCTTAGATGCCGAAAAAGAGCTTGGACAAATAAAATAAAAAATTATAGATTATTTATATTTTTTCTCCTTTTTTCTAATACTTAAATAATAATAATAATCTATATATAATAATAGCGGAGTGTCGGTCTATCCGTCCGTCTGTCTCGCTCTGTTTGACCAACTTTCGGTTGGAATTTTGAAACCGAAATTTTGCAGTCTTATAGAGGACGTTATGGACAGTCCATGAAAAATACTCGAGTCCCGAAATTCCTAAAATTTTTTGAGTTATTAATTCATAAAGTTACGATTTCTCCCATAGGAAATGTATAGAGAAATTTATGTATTTTTTGTATTCTATGAATGTAAACAAATCCTCAAGCAGGCACTGGATCAGAATAGTAGTAATAATAATTTTTTTTTTGGGTTCGGATCCCAGGCAGTCCGATGATTTTATTTAAGCCATTTGGAGTGGCAGGCAGGGGCGCGGTTATTAAAAAATAATTCTATAAAATTTTGCTTTGAGTATTTTTTTTTTTTTTTACATTTAAAAAAAAACGGTTTAAAACCGGTTTACCGGTTTTCCGCTTTGTGAAAAACCGAAAAACCGGTTTTCAAAATTTTTCGGTTTTTTCCAAACCCTAGACCCACCCTATTGGATACCAATTAATCTAAATAAATAGGGACGAAGCCTAAATGTCCTTCAATGCCGCAAAAGACCTCAAATAATATTTAAAAAAATAAAATGTACCGTACTGTGGGAAACTATATACTTGGGTATATATGTATATTGACACAAAAAATCTGGTGTGAAGTGCCATGTGCGACCAGTCAAACAAATTAATTGTAATAACGTATTGCGTTATTTCTTTAAATAGTAGGTAAGCAAAGTTGTGCGTCGGCTTAGTCCGAACCTTTATTTTTTTTGATATTTCAGAGAAATTTGAACCCCGATGAGAAGTTAAGCATACTTGCTATGAAAGCAACACTTTTTTACTGACAGATGAATTGTTTTTATAATAATTTTATAATGCACGTGAGAGTGACCAAAGAGGGTGTTAGGAATGTTTTGTGGGGGCGGCGATGACTCAGAGGCGGGAGAGTGCGCAGGACGCAGGACGCAGAACCATGGGGCGGAGGTCGTCGTCGTCCTCGAAACCGAAAGAATCAGTTGGTGACAGCCCTCTCCGATGAAGGACCTTACAACCTCCTCCCGCAGATGGCTGTTCCACGAGATCAACACATGGGGCACATCCACGCCACAGAGAGACGTCATCAAACAAGTCCGCCTTTTGTCATAACATAACAGCGCAATCATGGTTCGTTCTAATAATTAATTAATCCTTTTTATTTAAAGTGAAATAATTATGGTATCTACTTTCTAGTAGTCTATTTTGATTTTTTAGAAACTTTGAAATCTTTCATTTTTACTATTTTTACTTCCTCTTGCCTGTAGGCAAGGGTGGATTCAGAGGTGTTTTTCGGGAGGAGGGGTAATCTGGTGTGACTGGTCGCACAACACAGAATTTTTTCTTAATTTCGGTAGTTTAAAGGCGTATTCTGTACTTGTTTGCCAGAATATAAATACAAATCAAATTTTTAAGTATTAATATTTGAAATTTTACATTAAAAATAAATTTTTTTTTTGCGAAAAAAGTATTTTTTTTTAAATCTCGGGGGGGGGGGGTAATTACCCTTTTACCCCCTTATATCTGCCCTTACCTGTAGGCTATATGTTAATATATAGAGAGACAGTATTGGATTCATGTCAAAAATTTGATGTCGAGTAGTTGTTTCTTGATGGCTGGATATTATGATATGAGGATGCGTTACAAGGGCAGCCAAGGCGAAAAATAAAACAAAAATCTATTTTTTGTCGACGTTTCGAATTGACATCATTTTTGTCCTGATGAAGAGTGCGATCGGCACTCGAAACGTCGACAAAAAATAGATTTTTGTTTTATTTTTCGCCTTGGCTGCCCTTGTAATTTGATGTCGAGATTTTGATTCATATACACGATTTGAGGTCCCCTGAATCCAAAAAAGTGGTTTTCGCGACATGGTCTGTCTGTGTGTCTGTGTGTCTGTGAACACAATATCTCAAGAACGAAAAAAGTTAGGAATTTGAAATTTTATATTTACCGTAAGTCAAGCACCCCCATGAGACGTGACACGAAACTTTTGAACAAAATCGGGCAAAGAGTACTAGTACTTTACTGATGTACTTTTTCATTTTTTTTTTCGATTTTCTCAAATTTCGCTCCGACTATTTTGATTAAAATTCAAAAATCAATTCTTTTTTAGATGTTCTAACTTTAACTTCAACCATAATCAGGAAAAAAAGAATATTTAAATAATTATTATACTGGTTGTGAGTATTAACTATAGTTCGGTGGAAGGGAATCAGCCAAGGAAAATAAAAAACAAATTTATTCTGTCAACGTTTCGAGCGCCCGTCGCGCTCTTTCTCGGGACAGTATAAGTGTCAAATATTATAGATGGCAGTGACAAGATAGTCGGTTGACATTTTTAGATAACGACCGACTATCTTATCACTGCCATCTATAATTTTTGACACGTATACTGTCCCGAGAAAGAGCGCGACGGGCGCTCGAAAACGTCGACAGAATAAATTTGTTTTTTATTTTCCTTGGCTGACTCCTTTCCACGCAACTATAGAATATTTAAATATATTTTTATTTCTCTTACCCTTCCGTAAGAGAAAGTTGTGTGCTGTGCGCCAGTCAAGGGCGGATACAGGGGGTAAAGGGGGGTAATTACCCCCCCCCCCGCCAGATTTGAAAAAAATATTTTTTCGAAAAAAAATTTATTTTTAATGTAAAATTTTAAAAATTAATACCTAAAAAATTTGATTTGTATTTATATTCTAGCAACCAAGTACAGAATGCGCCTTTAAATTACCGCAATTAAGAAAAAATAGTGTGCTGTGCGACGAGTCACACCAGATCCCCCCCCCCCCGAGAAACACCCTTAGCGCCAGTCACACCAGATTTTTAAGTTTACTACAACAAAACTGAGAAGAAAATTGATTTAATAAACTCGCCATTGTCCTAAAGAAGAAGAAACTCTGACATTTATCGCAAAGAGTGATTCTAAATAACACATTATCTCCAACTTAAGTTTTCATTATCATCTATCTCACCTCGGTATTAAATAAACGTTATACTAGTAGCCTAGATATTTTTTTTTTAAGACAAATGTTGATTGTTTATTATAAAATATATAATTAAAATAAAGCGAGAGATTAGATTACGATGATTCGTGGTCTATTCCACTAGGAGTTTTATTTATTTTCAGCATTCATGATTTAAAAAAAAATCATGTATATGTACTTAGTAACTTCAACCAAGATTGCGTTTTGTTTGCTTCCACAAACCTAGCGACCCTCACCTGGTTCTAGCTATGAATATTTATTTCTTTTTATTATGCATTTAAGTGGGGAAATTTTACCAACCATAAATATGGCTAGAGATTAATTTATGTCAAGTCTTTTTGTTTTATAAATTTTATTTAATCTTATGAAGATTAAAAAAAAAAGAGAATTATTTTTGCATAAAAAATTTAAATTGTTCACAATAGTGTTTATGTCTCTTTTGTGAATTGACAAACTTTGAATTTGCAACCACTTTTTTGTTTTATTTATTTCCACCGTCACAGAAAATATGAATATGATGGTGATCGAGAGAAATTCGGCCTGTTACTGACTCTGATACTTGATTAATGAGTAAGGGCATGACATAGAAATTATTGAATAATGT
>JAKCPI010029894.1:0-16950 GCA_023213315.1 Euborellia annulipes | reverse complement strand
GTCCCGAAATTCCTAAAATTTTTTGAGTTATTAATTCATAAAGTTACGATTTCTCCCATAGGAAATGTATAGAGAAATTTATGTATTTTTTGTATTCTATGAATGTAAACAAATCCTCAAGCAGGCACTGGATCAGAATAGTAGTAATAATAATTTTTTTGGGTTCGGATCCCAGGCAGTCCGATGATTTTATTTAAGCCATTTGGAGTGGCAGGCAGGGGCGCGGTTATTAAAAAATAATTCTATAAAATTTTGCTTTGAGTATTTTTTTTACATTTAAAAAAACCGGTTTAAAACCGGTTTACCGGTTTTCCGCTTTGTGAAAAACCGAAAAACCGGTTTTCAAAATTTTCCGGTTTTTTCCAAACCCTAGACCCACCCTATTGGATACCAATTAATCTAAATAAATAGGGACGAAGCCTAAATGTCCTTCAATGCCGCAAAAGACCTCAAATAATATTTAAAAAATAAAATGTACCGTACTGTGGGAAACTATATACTTGGGTATATATGTATATTGACACAAAAAATCTGGTGTGAAGTGCCATGTGCGACCAGTCAAACAAATTAATTGTAATAACGTATTGCGTTATTTCTTTAAATAGTAGGTAAGCAAAGTTGTGCGTCGGCTTAGTCCGAACCTTTATTTTTTTTGATATTTCAGAGAAATTTGAACCCCGCATGAGAAGTTAAGCATACTTGCTATGAAAGCAACACTTTTTTACTGACAGATGAATTGTTTTTATAATAATTTTATAATGCACGTGAGAGTGACCAAAGAGGGTGTTAGGAATGTTTTGTGGGGGCGGCGATGACTCAGAGGCGGGAGAGTGCGCAGGACGCAGGACGCAGAACCATGGGGCGGAGGTCGTCGTCGTCCTCAGAAACCGAAAGAATCAGTTGGTGACAGCCCTCTCCGATGAAGGACCTTACAACCTCCTCCCGCAGATGGCTGTTCCACGAGATCAACACATGGGGCACATCCACGCCACAGAGAGACGTCATCAAACAAGTCCGCCTTTTGTCATAACATAACAGCGCAATCATGGTTCGTTCTAATAATTAATTAATCCTTTTTATTTAAAGTGAAATAATTATGGTATCTACTTTCTAGTAGTCTATTTTGATTTTTTAGAAACTTTGAAATCTTTCATTTTTACTATTTTTACTTCCTCTTGCCTGTAGGCAAGGGTGGATTCAGAGGTGTTTTTCGGGAGCCCCGAGGGTAATCTGGTGTGACTGGTCGCACAACACAGAATTTTTTCTTAATTTCGGTAGTTTAAAGGCGTATTCTGTACTTGTTTGCCAGAATATAAATACAAATCAAATTTTTAAGTATTAATATTTGAAATTTTACATTAAAAATAAATTTTTTTTTTGCGAAAAAGTATTTTTTTTTAAATCTCGGGGGGGGGGGGGGGTAATTACCCTTTTTCCCCCCTTATATCTGCCCTTACCTGTAGGCTATATGTTAATATATAGAGAGACAGTATTGGATTCATGTCAAAAATTTGATGTCGAGTAGTTGTTTCTTGATGGCTGGATATTATGATATGAGGATGCGTTACAAGGGCAGCCAAGGCGAAAATAAAACAAAAATCTATTTTTTGTCGACGTTTCGAATTGACATCATTTTTGTCCTGATGAAGAGTGCGATCGGCACTCGAAACGTCGACAAAAAATAGATTTTTGTTTTATTTTTCGCCTTGGCTGCCCTTGTAATTTGATGTCGAGATTTTGATTCATATACACGATTTGAGGTCCCCTGAATCCAAAAAAGTGGTTTTCGCGACATGGTCTGTCTGTGTGTCTGTGTGTCTGTGAACACAATATCTCAAGAACGAAAAAAAGTTAGGAATTTGAAATTTTATATTTACCGTAAGTCAAGCACCCCCATGAGACGTGACACGAAACTTTTGAACAAAATCGGGCAAAGAGTACTAGTACTTTACTGATGTACTTTTTCATTTTTTTTTTCGATTTTCTCAAATTTCGCTCCGACTATTTTGATTAAAATTCAAAAATCAATTCTTTTTTAGATGTTCTAACTTTAACTTCAACCATAATCAGGAAAAAAAGAATATTTAAATAATTATTATACTGGTTGTGAGTATTAACTATAGTTCGGTGGAAAGGAATCAGCCAAGGAAAATAAAAAACAAATTTATTCTGTCGACGTTTCGAGCGCCCGTCGCGCTCTTTCTCGGGACAGTATAAGTGTCAAATATTATAGATGGCAGTGACAAGATAGTCGGTTGACATTTTTAGATAACGACCGACTATCTTATCACTGCCATCTATAATTTTTGACACGTATACTGTCCCGAGAAAGAGCGCGACGGGCGCTCGAAACGTCGACAGAATAAATTTGTTTTTTATTTTCCTTGGCTGACTCCTTTCCACGCAACTATAGAATATTTAAATATATTTTTATTTCTCTTACCCTTCCGTAAGAGAAAGTTGTGTGCTGTGCGCCAGTCAAGGGCGGATACAGGGGGGGGTAAAGGGGGGTAATTACCCCCCCCCCCCGAGATTTGAAAAAAATATTTTTTCGAAAAAAAATTTATTTTTAATGTAAAATTTTAAAAATTAATACCTAAAAATTTGATTTGTATTTATATTCTAGCAACCAAGTACAGAATGCGCCTTTAAATTACCGCAATTAAGAAAAAATAGTGTGCTGTGCGACGAGTCACACCAGATCCCCCCCCCCCCCGAGAAACACCCTTGGCGCCAGTCACACCAGATTTTTAAGTTTACTACAACAAAACTGAGAAGAAAATTGATTTAATAAACTCGCCATTGTCCTAAAGAAGAAGAAACTCTGACATTTATCGCAAAGAGTGATTCTAAATAACACATTATCTCCAACTTAAGTTTTCATTATCATCTATCTCACCTCGGTATTAAATAAACGTTATACTAGTAGCCTAGATATTTTTTTTTTTTTTTAAGATAAATGTTGATTGTTTATTATAAAATATATAATTAAAATAAAGCGGGAGATTAGATTACGATGATTCGTGGTCTATTCCACTAGAGTTTTATTTATTTTCAGCATTCATGATTTAAAAAAAAATCATGTATATGTACTTAGTAACTTCAACCAAGATTGCGTTTTGTTTGCTTCTAAAACCCTAGCGACCCTCACCTGGTTCTAGCTATGAATATTTATTTCTTTTTATTATGCATTTAAGTGGGGAAATTTTACCAACCATAAATATGGCTAGAGATTAATTTATGTCAAGTCTTTTGTTTTATAAATTTTATTTAATCTTATGAAGATTAAAAAAAAAAGAGAATTATTTTGCATAAAAAATTTAAATTGTTCACAATAGTGTTTATGTCTCTTTTGTGAATTGACAAACTTTGAATTTGCAACCCTTTTTTGTTTTATTTATTTCCACCCCCCCAGTCACAGAAAATATGAATATGATGGTGATCGAGAGAAATTCGGCCTGTTACTGACTCTGATACTTGATTAATGAGTAAGGGCATGACATAGAAATTATTGAATAATGTAAGGAGGTAAAAAAATTAATTAATATATTAATTAATTAGAAAAACACTTGGTAATATGTTTAAATTTGTTTATTTATTGGTATAAATACTTGATACGTATTAATAGTGGGGTAATGGCTGCATAATTGATAAATATGATCAGGATGGCAGCCAGGAATGAAATCTGGCAAAAATTTTAAGTTAATCTTTATTTCAATCGTCGACGTTTCGGACGCAAATCGCGTCCTTCCTTAGGACAATTGACAGTCAGTACAATACAGATGGGGGTATTATTAGTATTTTTAATAACATAAAAACACACTTCAAGGGAGTGTAATGCATTATTTGAAACTGAATATATTCGATGGCAGTCATTGTGTATTAATAGATTAATACATTTAATGCGAGAGGCTTCAATGAATGCCATAGAAAATATACACTTTCAAATAATGCATTACACTCCCTTGAAGTGTGATTTTATATTATTAAAAATAATACACCCATTTGTATTGTACTGACTGTCAATTGTCCAAAGGACGCGATCTGCGTCCGAAACGTCGACGATTAAAAAAGAAAATTAGATAAAGATTAACTTAAAATTTTTGTCTAATTTCATTCCTGGCTTCCATCCTGATCATATTTACTTGATATGTATTTCGACATTGATCTTCAGAAGGGATACAAATACATAATTGTATCTCTTCTGAAGATGACACATTTATACCAATATATAAACAAATTGTAACCTATCACCAAATGTTTTTCTAATTAATTAATTTATTTATATTGATTAATTTAATACCTACTTATCAGGAACAGGTAGATGTAGGCAGCCAGCAAAGAATAAAAACTTTATTTAAATATCGTCGACGTTTAGGGAACGCATCGCTCTCATCTTCAGGACGATAAATTGTTAATATTGTTTAGATTTATCGTCCTGAAGATAGGAGCGATGCGTTCCCGAAACGTCGACGATATTTAAATAAAGTTTTTATTCTTTGCTGGCTGCCTACATCTACCTGTTCCTGTTAATTATCACTCAGCCATTAATTTCTTCTTTTCAATACCTACTTATAATGTTTCAACTAAAGCCAACAGTAGTTACAAGTCTAAACTAAATAAGTCATTTACCTCAAATATCACAAAAGGGCTAGGCCCTAGGTGTGTTCTCCTTCAGGGACGGCCATCTGAGAAAAACTTTTGTTGTAATAAAATTTTTCAACATCAACTTTTTTTTTTAAATTAATTTCTGAATGGAAGCTATTAAATTGATATTTTTTTGCATTGCAAATGAATTGACCTAATTTATTTATTTTCTCATTCCGCTTTATATAAATGAAGAATAAAAAGTAATATGGTTTTAATTGTTTGCTTTACTTAAACTTAACCGAATAATTGCACATGACTATCATATAAACGCACTTTTCACCTTTAATTATATTTATATTTATATACATCAAAAACTTTCATGACTGAAAATAATGAGATTCTTAATAAAGATAAATATAGAATCATAAGTTGGTATTTTATTTTGAATTCACGCTAACTTTCTTAGATATTAAGCGTGTTTATTTACAAAGAAAGAGAAAAGAATAAGAACGGAAAAAGGGGAGGGAGATACGACCCAAAAGCAAAAACGATTAGAATTTTTATATTTATTTAGGGAACGGTAATTCACTGAATATCTTTGCATTAATTATCTACCAAGTAATTGAGTCTGAATCCCAAGTTTCTTTTAATGATTGATTTGTAATTAGTGGCGAGCTGCGATAAAATTTATTTGATTTATTTAATAGGGCCGAAGTCCTAGGATAAGAGTAATCCGCCCGCGAAAGCGGGGAGGTCCTGGCGAGGGGGGGGGCAATTTTTCCCAATCTTAAGCACAAACACATCTTGCAAATTTCTAAACTTAAATGGAATATTGACTGGATAATGAACAGTCTATTGGAGAGTTGATTGATAAATTCCATCTTTTTCAAACAAGGCTCTACCTAGTTAAAATGTATTTATTTAAAGAAATAAAGTGCAAAATTGTACATGTTTTGGACCAAGGTTATGGATTAAAAAAAAAAAAACAGCCACTGCTTTCCACGTTAAAATATTTTCAAGTCACTGAGGGAAAAATAGTATCATATGTATATAGATACTATTTTTCCCTCAGTGACTTGCTTATCAGATGTTGTCCCAACCATATATAGAATAATCGTATAATTTGATGCACTGAGGATGGTTTGTGTTAGACATACCGAAATATCTGCAAATAAATTATTTTAACGTGGAAAGCAGTGGCTGTTTTTTTTTTTTTATCCATAACTTTAATTCTATCATCCCAGCATACTTGTTTCTTGTACTTCAAGTTTTGGACAATCTTAGGCTAAGAATCTCTTGATAAATCGCGATATATCTCTAGAGCTATGGCTAAGGCTTTTTAAATAAAGGATTGAAGAGGAAAGCAGCCAGGCAGGGAGCCTGAATTAAACTCCTTTTACGCAAAACATTTCGACCGATTTAATCATGTCATCTTCAGTTGCATTGGAGTTTTTTTTTATTTATGCAACTCTATTTACTAAAAAACTCCAATGCAACTGAAGATGGCATGATTAAATCGGCCGAAACGTTTTGCCTAAAAGGAGTTTAATTTAATAGAGGCTCCCTACCTGGCTGCTTTTCTCTTCAATTGTTTATTCAATTCTACACAGCCACTTTCTACATTAAAAAAGACTTTTTTTAATTTAAAATGTGGTATTGTTTATAGGAAAACATCAGATCATAATATGATCTAATATGATCTAATATGATAATATATTATATTATTAATGTTTAGTCACTCTGCTCTATGCTCTGGAAATTTGGTCCATATCAGGAGAGAACAAGTGAATACGAATTCAAAATTTTGTTATCGGGAGAATGTTCGTATCTTGTAGATAAAATGTTGAGGAGTTGAAGGGAAAGAGAACAACAATGAAAATATCCACGCTTAGAAACATTAAATATTGTCTCCAATTGGTATAATAGTGAGTATATGTCTAAGATTCAAGCTCAGATTAAGATTTGTTTTCAATTCTGTCATAGACATTATCCCTCCCTCCCCGTCCCAAGAAAAAGTGAGACAATATGGGGCCTTCCAGGCCTCCCGAAGGATGTCCAGTTCCATGCCCCCCTGGGGGAGGGGCCCCAGCCAAATTTCCTAGTTACGCCCATGGTCACAGAAGCATCTATGATGATCGCCAAACTCGGCAGATGAAGAGAAATGAGAATCAAATTTGAACATGATTTTATATAATAATTCATTTATATTTATTCGTTAATTAGACAAATAATTAATCAGCGATTGTTATTTAAGCTGCTACATGAGATTAAATTTGTAAATCCTGTCGTATTTTTTTAAATATCCTTTCCGATTGTCATTAATGGATCTAATTCGGTAAAATAAAGATTTTTTTAATTATGGATGCCTATCGGTGTCGTTTCACACTCTTGTATATCCGAGCGACCCACCAAAGGTTCAGCCATACTTAGTATTAACTTGAAAGTAATTATCTTTATTGTTGTAGCTGTTGTCCTGCATGGTACCTCGGCCAGTCCTAGATTAATAAACACACGTGAATTTTCAAATTTTCAAAGATTAAAAGCCCTAAAAATATTCAACCCCCCAGTGTTATTCATGTATTTATGTCTCGTTGAGCAAATGATCTGTATTGTTTTTCTTAAATCTTTAAAAATTCAACAAGATAAACCATATAATTATTTAAGTTGATCAATAGAAGGCCTCCTCCTAGTGAATTTTCTCTTGCCCCCCCTTCCCCCCCCAAAAAAAATCCGTTTAATGAAATGAGAAGGAAAAAAATCAAATTTAAAAAAAAATGTACAAAGATAATATAGCAAAATAGTGAATTGCGTCTTTTTACTCACTATAAAAGTTTCACAAATAACACCACTTTAAAAGATTTAATTAAAAAAAAATGGAAAAATAATCTAAAAATCAAAGTAATTTGAATTTCATTAAAGATTTTGATATAATGTTACGATAAAAAAAAGAATTACGTTATTTATTATTTTAATCAATAAAAATTCCAAGTAAAAAAATCAATATGTTTATATTAAGTGATATCAAACATTTTATTTATAATAATATTTATAAAAAAATAGTTGGAAGATCGATTGACCATCAATTATTTGGTCAATCTTGCTTGGCCCGAGGTTAAACCGAACGAAGCTTTCATGGATAAATTATTAGAAAAGTGGGCGAATTGCGTGCAGTGGCCAAACAGGGAGAAATACTCAAAAGAAACATTTAAGAAAACTTTCTAAAGCTAAGGGACTTTTTTTTAAACATACTTTTTTTTTTGATATTTGACGTTTCGTTTTATTTCCGTAATTCATAATATTTGCCAGGGAAAATATTTGGATGATAATTATAAGACACGTCAAGGTTAAGAGGCGAATCAATAGAAAATAAACTCATCAGCGATAGATAAATAACTATTAAAAATGGTCCTGTGGGAAAAGAGGGAGGCCTCCGATTTATTAAGTTAAAGTATTTAGAGAAGGGGGACGGGGGGAGGGGGGGCTTTAATTTGGTGGAATGAATGATAGAGTATTTTGATTTCAATTGAAATGTTGGAATTATTTAAGAATATAGGTCTATGAAAAATTAATTATATTTATTGCACGTATATGATTGCGGAATATCCGTCTGTCTGTCCCATTCTGTTTGATCAACTTCTTGTTGGAATTTCGAAATTAATGAAAGATTGTTGCTGGTTTCACAGGATGTTGTAACTGGAGAAATAAAACAGCATCGCCTTATACCATATCGTCGGTCCAGTTCAAGACCGGTCTAACTCAAAAATGCAATTTTGAGTTTTTTGAACAAATTATCTTCAAATGGCCTCTACTATCTTTGTGCAAGTTCATTTCTTAAACAACTTAGTGGATCATCCCTGGGCGCGGATAAGTGAGCCATCTTGGGTTTATGCAGCGGGGGGCCGTGCAAGACTGAAACATCTCTATAAAAAACTTGAAATATTTCGGTACAAGAAAGGATCATCTTGGTTTTTCCCATTAATTACTAAAAAAAAAATAATGGTATTGAGAGTGGGAAAAACCTTTGGAAATTTATAGGAGTTCTATGATTCATGCAAATCGGATAACACAGGCAACAGTTATGAACGGGAATGAATAACAGATACTTTAATCGGCTCTCCTAAAAATATCCCTTTTTTTTAGTTAGTCTGGTTTTGTACTGGACCGACGATATATTTGGAAATATTTCGGCCGGTCTAACGCTTGGGCATCTTGAGTGCAGGATCTACAATAGTCAGAAGAGCATATTGTTTAAGTTAATAAAAGTGTAAAATGGCTGTTATTTATTAATCTTAAGAAAGGTAGATTTGCAGCCAGGAGAATAAAAAACCATTTTAATTTCTTTTGGTCGACGTTTCGGACGCCAATCGCGTCCTTCTTCGAGACATGCAGTCAATAAATGTTTGTTGACTATTAAAATGTTGGTGGCGTTGACGTAGCGTTTGGATTCCAACAAAAATTTAAAACACGCGAGCTCTCATTAGTGAACGACACTTGCTCGGCTTCCCCAAAAATTTGAGACACCAGACGAAGGATCGCCAAAGAGTTAAAAATCATATTAACTTAAACAATATGCCCTTCTGATTATTGTAGATCCTGCCCTGAAGAAGGTCAGGCATTAAGCCGGTTGAAATATTTGCAAATATATGGTATAAGGCGATTCCTGCTGTTTTATTACTCCCGTTACAACATTTCGAAATTAAATTTTGCAGTTTTTAGAGATTGATTTATAATAATTGAATAAATAATTACAAATTAGTTGTAGAATCGCTTTAATGAGGGAAGAGAGAGGGAATGTCACGGCCCGATGCGCACCCTTTGTTTGGCCAGTAAAGAACCCCTAAACCCTTGGCAACCAACGCCCCAGGCATACAGCAACGGTCATCGACAGTTACCGGTTCCTCTTATCTATCTCTTTACAGAGGAAGTTTATCTTGTTGCTTTAATCAAAGTTAACCATACAAAATAAAATGAGCGGATTTAGCCCAAAAATATACTAAATAACGAGATAATCTTGAATTTCTAAAATTGATTCTAATATTAATAGAATTAACTATTAAATAAATAAAAGATTAATAAAAATTATTGAAAACCAGGGGAAAATGGCCTACTTCTTGAAGATTAAGTTTATGTGAAGCAAGTTCAAAAGGGGATGAATCAAGATTGAGGGACTCGAGAAATAAGATTTTTGGCCTGCTGTAGCCATCGATAATGAAATTTTCTATTCTCGCCTTGTCCCGCGATGCGGGGTCGGCAGACCTCAATGTTTCCCTCCAATTCCCCTATCATGTGTTTTTGCGACCGAGAAGGACAGAACAGGCCGGCCCGTCGCACGGTCTGACGCCTGTTGAAAATAGAAGGAAGAGACAGACATATAAAGAACAGAAGGACTGCCTGTCCCAGCTTGGGTAGCTCGTGGTCGCCATCCACATACCCACAAGATGTGGGCCCCTGAGCAAAATGAAATTTTCTATTAATACATGATGCAAGAACACGGGGGCAGAGGGGTTCAAACTTCCGAAATCCAAAAAAAAAAAAATTTAGTGTTTGTCAGATATTATTAAAAGAAAAAAATAATATTATAATAAAAATTTTTTATTATTAATTGCTTTTATTAAAATTGAACAAAAGAGAGAAATAATTTCATTTTTGTTAAAATTGTTGGATAATTATGACTTAAAAGCATGGGGCACTAATTGATAACTTAAGAAATTTAATTGTCTATTCTTAGTCCCTCTGAATCCCCTCGCTTTTATTTTAAGTAATAAATATTCATCAATTTTAACAAACAAAAATATAATTAGCAAGATAAGGAGGAAAAAACCAGCTTCCTTTTTCTCTCTGACCAATTCAATTTATTTGCAAATATTTCGGCTCCTATACAGGGGCCATCTTCAGTGCACATATGAATTTTTTGAGAGAGATTATAAAATAATTAAGAAAAATTGAGCGCATGGGCTTCGTGTCTGGACGTTCTATGCCAGTAAAAGGAAGCTGCTTTTTTTCTCCTTATCGTCTACGATTCTCAACTATAAACATTTACTGAAAAAATGAAATTATCTCTCTCTTTTGAGTTCAATTTAAATAAACGCATTTTTTTAAATTTTTTATTATAATTTTATTTTAATTTATATTAGTCTTTTTAATTAGAGAGAAAATCGTCAAGCAGGTTCATATAAAAGGGTTTGCCTCCGCTGCACTAAATCATATTTATTCCGTGATTCCTATTTCACAGATATATAGAAAGGAGGTTTGTAAGACAATATTTTATAGCAGCACCCAAGCTTTAGGTTAATAAAAAAATTTGATTTTTACTTTCTCTTACATATAAGTATATATGTAAATATATATATGAGAAAGTAATGGTTTCATGTCATAAATCAATCATTTTTTAGATGCTCTTTAAAATGTATATTCTTATTTTGCTCTCACAATTAAAGCAACCTTTACTCTTGTACTTCAAAGAAAACATGGTAACAGAATACATGTAGAACTTATAAATCCCATATTTGTAAATTTTACATCTTGAATTATGGGTATAATATATCGGCAAACTAAATATATATCAAGACAAAAAATCTGGTGTAACAAGCACAGCACAGAACACAACTTTTAATTACCGAAGGTAAGAGAAAATTGTGTGCTGTGCGTCCAGTCACACCAGATTTTTTTAAATAGGCTAAAAATCAAAATTCTATTAATTGTAAACATTTTTTAGAATTCTTCATCGATTATCTCCATGAATGAATCAATTCTAAGAATCAAAGTAGACCTTCCATGAAAAGGAGACCTGAATGTTCGATCTATAGTTTTGTTATAATATAAATAGAGAAGAGGATTTTCGTTAAGAAGAGCACACATATGATTAATGATAGAGTAGCTATTAATTTTGAATGTCGTTTCAATTTGGGTCAAGGGTTACTATAATAAGGGCTTTTGGAGTGTTAAGGCCAAAGTCACATCCAAATTACGGTGTTTTTACCAGCAACGGAAATTGCAGACTGCTTTGTTTTTTGTTATTATTGAGGATTGAAGTTTAGCCAACGTTTCTTACGTTCATTAAAATTCAATTATTAATATGTTAACCTTGAAGTGTTCAATAAGTGACAAATAGGACATTTTTTTATGGAAAGTGGAATTATAAATAGTAGTCTAATCGAAACAATAGTCAATTTATATTCAAGAATAATCTTCTTATTATCTAAATTAAAAATTAAATGGAAAAACACAAAATTAGTTAATAATTAATTGAATCAATATTCTGAATCAATTTTCTTAAATCTCATACCTTTTGTTTAGAACTTATATGCCTAAATATTACAAAAATCTGGTGTGACTGGTCGCACAGCACACAACTTTATCTTACCTTTTGTCACACCAGAATTTTTTGTGTCGATATATATTTAGTTTCCGACAATATATTAAAATTCAAGATGTAAAATTTATAAACATGGGAAAATATTTATATTTTGATACCATGGCAAAAAGAGCGGATACAAGAGGGTGGGATAAAGGGGGTAATCACCCCCCCCTCCCCTCCGAGATTTGAGAAGAATATTTTTTTTAGGAATAAAATTTTATTTTTAATATAAAATTTAAAAAATTAATTCTTAAAAATTTGATTTGTATATATACTGTATATACAGTATATTATATTTTGGTAAACAAGTACAGAATGCACCTTTAAATTACCAAAAATAAGAAAAAAATTGAGTGCTGTGCGTCCAGTCACACCATATTACATCATGGAAAGATAGAAGAGGATGAAGATAGACTTCATAGAAGTATACAAGAGTAAAGTGTTCCTCAAACAATTTTGAGAGAGAAATGAGAATATACATTTTAAAGAGCATCAAAAAAATAATTGATTTAGACATTTTAATCAAAATCTTTGGTGTGTAAAATATTAGTACTTTTTGGCCGAGTTTGTTTAAAAAACCACTTTCTTGGACTCAGGGGACCTCAAAACATGTATATCTATCGAACATCTCGACATCGAATTTTTGACCAATACTTTCTATATACCTGGTATATACGAATAAGAGAAAGTAAAAATACAATATAGGGATCGAAATATTTGCAATAAATTGAAGTGGTGAGGGAGAAGAAGAGGCTTCCCAATCTGCGATTTCCAGCTTTACACTCTTACTAAAATATATTAATTTTTTTTTTTTGTTTGGGGCGTTCAAGAATGAAGGCCTGTGCTTAAATCTGCCAAGCAGCTATATTTCATTTTTTAATGATTTTAATAGATCACAACGTGAACAGCCCTGAACTAAATATAAATATATGATAGGAATTGCTCGAGAGGATAAAATTGCTAAGCTCAAAATGGTGAGTAGAAGACAAGTCAATGGAAAAATTGATCCAACTCTAGCTGGTATCAATAATTCTAGGAATACAGTAGGTGTATTTATATGAATATAACTTTTATTCATATGATTAGTCAAATAGTTCAATAGCTTCTTTCCTTTATTAAATGGAAAGATGAATTAATTTGATCCTAATATTTAATAAAATTTATTATAGGTTTTGTATTTAAAATAGGCAACCAGGCGAGCATGGGCGCATTTAGTGTCGCTTTCTCTCTGGACGGCTTCAAAATAAAAGTTTTTCAAAAATATTTTTAGCTCCTTTTTGACATTCGTTTTTCATTGTATTAAAAATCATATCTTCATTTTCCATTCGAAATGGACTAAAAGGAAGAGAATTGAATTCAGAAAAGTTTCTTTCTATAATCGGCATTTTGTAAAATTATTTCTTTCATTAATAAATTATGGAATATCTTCTTCTCTCCTCGCCTTAATCCCGCGATGTGGGGTCGGCGGACTTGACTCTTTCCCTCAACCCTATCCTCCCCAACTTTATTTTTACGACCGGAAGAAATAGGACAGACCGGCACGTCGCACGGTCTGAAGCCTGTTGAAAAGAGGAAGGAAGAGACAGACATTTCCCAGCTCGGGCAGCTCGTGGTCGCCATCCACGTACCCACAAGATGTGGGCCCCTGAGCAAAATAAATTATGCAATATAAAGCCCAATATATTATTTCACTGGATAAAGAATATTATTAAATATTTTTTGAGCTCATGATTTTAAACCATAGTGTAAAAATCTGGTGTGACTGGTCGCACAGCACACACACCTTTCTCTTACCTTTGATAAGTCTGTGCTAGTCACACCAGATTTTTCGTGCCGACATATATTTAGTTTCCGACAGTATGGTACATTCGAATTTCAAGATGTAAAATTTATAAGTATGGGGAAATATTTATATTTTGTTACCATTGCAACCATTCCTCCTATCTTTTCTATGAAATACATGAGTAAAGTGTGCTTCAAAAGATTTTAAGAGCAAAATGATAATATACATTTTAAAGAGCATTTAATAATTAATATATTTTTGAATTTTAATCAAAATCGTTTGAGCGGATTTTGAGAAAATCGAAAAAAAATTGAAAAGCTACATCAGTAAAGTACTAGTACTTTTTGGCCGATTTTGTTCAAAAGCTTCGTATTACGTCCCAGGGTGGTACCTAACTTAAATATAAAATTTCAACCTCCTAGCTCTTTTGGTTCTTGAGATATTTTGTTCTTAGTAACACCCACACACACAGACAAGAAGACCATGCTGCGAAATTGTGGATTCAAAGGACCTCAAAACGTGTATATCTATCAATATCTTGACATTGAATTTTTGACATTAATCCAATACTTTCTCTCCTTAATTATGCAAAGAGTTTTTTCGTTAGTGGCATTTTTTCATTCTGTCATCAAATCCTCTACAAATGATTGTGTAATAAGTAGCCAATAATAATAAATTTCTCCCTTTATAACTCTACTAATTTAAAGACATAATTTCACCGGATAACCCAAGAGACCCCACAAGCGTGTGGATTGATTGATTGATATTGCCAAAAAGAGGGTGCGTAGGTGCCCTTTATTTATTCTTTCGCCCTAAACTCATCCATCTTAGCGAATCAATGAACTATAAGACATCCCAAAATTGAAATAGATTTTCCAATTTTTTTTTTCGCATGATAAAATTTGTTTTGATTACTTTTATTAATCTCAATACTAATAGTAGCCTAGTTAAAGAATAATATTATATTAATATTTTTTGATCGAGCGGGGAATTGGCTAGACTTTGTAGAACAAATAAAAAAGGCAAAATGCCTCTGAAAAATAAACTTAGGATTAATCAAAATAAAACAATTCTTCGTCAATTAGATATTTATAACAATTTAATCATTTTTTTTTAACTCAACACTTTTATCCCATTCACTCCAGTGGCGGTCCAGAGGAGTTTCTCGGGGTAATCTGATGTGACTGGTCTCACAGCACACAATTTTTTCTTATTATAACATAATAATGGGGGGGGGGGGGGGGGGGGGGGGGGGGGGGGGGGGGGGGGGGGGGGGGGGGGGGGGGGGGGGGGGGGGGGGGGGGGGGGGGGGGGGGGGGGGGGGGGGGGGGGGGGGGGGGGGGGGGGGGGGGGGGGGGGGGGGGGGGGGGGGGGGGGGGGGGGGGGGGGGGGGGGGGGGGGGGGGGGGGGGGGGGGGGGGGGGGGGGGGGGGGGGGGGGGGGGGGGGGGGGGGGGGGGGGGGGGGGGGGGGGGGGGGGGGGGGGGGGGGGGGGGGGGGGGGGGGGGGGGGGGGGGGGGGGGGGGGGGGGGGGGGGGGGGGGGGGGGGGGGGGGGGGGGGGGGGGGGGGGGGGGGGGGGGGGGGGGGGGGGGGGGGGGGGGGGGGGGGGGGGGGGGGGGGGGGGGGGGGGGGGGGGGGGGGGGGGGGGGGGGGGGGGGGGGGGGGGGGGGGGGGGGGGGGGGGGGGGGGGGGGGGGGGGGGGGGGGGGGGGGGGGGGGGGGGGGAAAAAAAAAAAAAAAAAAAAAATATAAACAAATCAAATTTTCAAGTATTAGTTTTTAAAATTTTATTATAAAAATACAATTTTTTCCCCCAAAAAAAAAAAAAAAAAAAAAAAAAAAAAAAAAAAAAAAAATATTTTTCTCAAATCTCGGGGGCGTAATTAACCTATTACCCCCCCCCCCCTGTATCCGCCCTTGATTCACTCTCACATTCACACATTTACTACCCTACACCCAGAGAATAAATATTAAAAACTAAATTTACATTTAAGTGCACCTAACTGTTAATAACTTATTAGGTTATATTATGAAATTAAATCAATTTATTTTCTCCTTTTTAAGCGTTTACATTTTTTTTTTTAAATTTATAAAAACTTCCTTCCTTGTGAGCCGATTAAAAAGAAAGAAAAACAAATTTCGTCGAAAAGCAATGTGAATGTACTTGAATGAAATATTAGTCATTACGCCACAAATTTGTGTTTTGGCCTTGAACCGCGACAAAATAACAAATGTCACAAGAGACGACGTTTTTATTGTAATTGTAATTCAATTCGATTTTCTGTCAGTGTATTTTTTACTCTACCCTGAATGGATCTAAGAGTAATTTTATGCATCTATAACATCGAGAATAATGAAGGAATTAATAAATCGAACTGAGTGGTCGCCTGGTCACTTGCGAGCACAACAAACGGCGCCGCGCCGCCTTGGCCCTTCTGCCCTTTAGCCCTTCGAACCACTCTTGACACTCACTTCTTGGCACTGGACATTTGCATGTGAATCGATGCCCAGGAAACGACCAGTCTGTTTTCCAACACTAACATCTGATTAGAGAACAAGTGGAAAAAAACCAAGACATTCTGATAAATATCTTGGCATTCATCTACGTAGTTTCAATCTCTTTATTTAATTTTTATCATGGCGACCTATTTTTTTTTTTTCTTTTAATCAATAAAAATTTTAAAATAAGTAAATCAGGATATAATTAGCCTATTTTTGGCCGGGTTGACTTCTTTGTTTCCACAAATAATTATAATCTACTTTTAAAAGTAAAATTTTCCTTCCGAATTTAATAAAATAATCTTCTATTTAAAAAAGAAAATTATTTTTGCTCCTCAGATAGAATTTTTCTTTCGGTTAATTTGTACAAATTACGTTTCGGTTTCTGTGGCCTTTCTTCTTTATGATCTTAAACTAGATTGTACAGTGAGCGCCACAATTAAGTTTCCACCTGGGAGCTAGAGCCTTAAGTATATGTAGGTATATATTATATAATATAATGATATATAGTGAAATAATAGCGAAATAACGTTCGGCATAGTAGGTAGACACGCTACCAACTACGCCAACCCCGAAGGCGAAATAATTTTAATGACCGAAAAGGTAAAATATAATCTGGTATAGATGATTTTTTTTACCTTTTCAAATTTGAAATTATTTTACTATATATCATATAATATAGCATATACTTAAGGTTCTAGCTCCCAGGTGGGGACTTAATTG
>JAKCPI010029892.1:0-11591 GCA_023213315.1 Euborellia annulipes | reverse complement strand
TTAAAACTGAAACGATCAATGGGATGAACTAAATTTTATTCCACTTTTGTTGATCAAATCTATCAATTTAGTTGACTGATTTTAGTTTGATAAACAATATAAATAACTACCGTTGCTTTTATTGGTGAGGGTGCTATCATACTGACAAAAATTCTTTTATTAAATTCACCTTAGATCAGAAGTTTCAAAAAGAAAAAGAAAATATTTTTGATTATTGTAAAACTTTTCCTTTTTATTTGATAAAATCTTTACAAGTTCCCCATTAAATTTTATCGGATTTTAAATTAAAAAGCAAAATTACGGAAGTAATTAATAATAAAGAAAATGTGTTCAAGTTTAAAGACAAAGGAGAGAAAGAAAGAGAGAGCGAAATGTTTTAATAATCCATTTTCCATTATTTAGGTATAAAATACGGGCTTAAAATCTCCACTCTCTGTCAAAACGCCTGTCTGTCTGTTCTGTTCAATATTATTAACTTTTACTCAATGGGGTGAAGAGTAAAAAAAAAAATTTTGTTAGTCTAATGTTAGAGACGTCATCGTTTTTGATATATAGAGGTATAAACTCCGTTAAAATTTGAATGTTAGGGAGGCTTAAATTAAAAATTAATTAGAATTCAAATTTCCATGAGAGGAACAATTAGTTCCATATAAATATAACCCCTGATAACGAAACGACATAGGGGGAAAAACTGACGTTCTTATGAGATACGCCAGAGTTTTTGATTCATATAGAGGTATACTAGCCGTTAACAAAAAATTAATAGGATTTCTTATAATTTTAAAGCGTCTTATTGTGTTGTGAAATGTCGTCAAATGAAAAAAAAAAAGAATCGTTGGTGTTATTTGAAAGTTTATATAATACCCATGCCTACTTGGTCACCTTGCTTATTATATATGGTGGCGTAAATTAAAAATTAATTAGAAGCCAAATTTTCTGGATATATCCCTCAAATATACCAGGTACGCAACTAAGTTGCTGGGTTTCACACACATGTATGGCGTTAACGGCACATGTAGTTGACATACATGTCTTAAGTTGTTTTTGTTTTTAGACATCTGTCAAAGTTAACCATTCGCAATTCAATCACAATTCATAACTCAAAATCTTTTTGCCTAACAACTAAGATGTCGAGTTTTGTGCCAAATAAACAGCTTTTGCGGGAAGTTTTGTTTTTCCATTTTAATTAAAAAAAAAAAAAAGTAGCACAAGCACGTCGTTTTATTGAAGACACATATGACGAATATGCACCACTGAAAACTACCTGTAAAGATTGTTTCAAACGCCTAAAAAGTGGCAATTTCGTCACCGTTGGCAAAGAACGCTTTGGTGGGATGAAAAGGAATTTTGTGCTATGATCTAAAACCGGACGAAAGTGTCAATGGGAATCGATACCAAAAACAACTGATAATACTCAATTTGTTTCATTGATTGGCTTATACAGTACACGATCAGCAACATTAAGTGCATTTCTTCATATCTTATTTACTTCCTACTTCCATAGATGGATGGACATAGAGATATATGGATCTACTTATAAAGATAGATCATTTAATCATAAGATACTGTGTTATATATCCCTACAGATTGATGGTCCGAATGACTGTAGGGATATATAACACGGCTAAATGATCTATCTTTATAAGTAGATCCATATATTTCCATGCCCATTCTTCTATGCAAGTATATACGATATGAGGTCATGCACTTCATGTTGCTGATCGTGTACTGTATAAAACAACTGATAAATTTGAAGGGGGCATTGCTCGAAAAACGGCCAGAATGGGGCGCAAGACACGAACGAGTGTTATTGCAGCAAGGCATCGCTCTGTCCAATCGCAATCTAATCGTACAGGACACCATCAAAATGCTGAAATGAGATCTACTACCGCACCCGCTATATTCTCCAGATCTGGCCCCGTCCGATTATCACTTGTTCCGGTCGATAGCGCATGGCTTAGCAGAACTAGATTAGGCCAAATTTGAAGAAGTGCACAATTGGTTGGATGAATGGTTTCGCTCGAAGGTTTTATCGTTGCGGTATTCATGTATTAACAGAGATATAGCAAAAATGTGTAGTTAGCATAGGGCGATACTTTGAATAAACCATTTTGAGTGACAACGTTTTACAAATCATGTGTCTATAGTGGCAGGTTAGGGGGCATGCACGAAAAGTTTATTGGCTTGAATAACTCCTCTGTCTTAGAGGTATAATTATGGGGAATATACGGTTAGAAAGAATGAGTTTTCAGCTAAAGATTTCACTATTTATTTTTTCCTATCATTTTATTTTACCGCGCTGCGGTAAATTCTAATTTGAAAGTTTAAACCCCTGTAGATTTTTTTATATCTCTTAAAATTTTTCATTTTTCTTTGATCATAATTTTCGAGTTGGGCTGTGTCTGCCTGTTAGTTATTTTTATTTTATTTGTATGGTGTAACCACCGTGAAAATAAGATTTTGATCTCTTTGTTTTCTAAAATATTGATCAATTTTATAAACTTTTTTTCTGTGTGCTGTTTTTTTTTTTATTTATTAAGCAAAATATTAAATCAAAATTAATTTAATAATTCGAAAGTTTTATTTTAAATTAAAAAAATTTTAAAAATATAAACGGATGTTAAAGATAAACATGGATATAGAGGCTGCCAGTGGGATAGCTGGCTCTTCCTGTTGACTGGCCCATCTCCGCCCTAACCTCTCTGACTCCCAGCTGGGAGAGAAAACACATTTTTTTTTCATTCTCCTATTTTTCACTCCAAGATTACACTTGCGTTTCAATTTATCATTTATTTTCTTCAGTTCTATTTAATAATTTCATTTTAAAGTGAAACTTTTATTTGATCCTCTCAAATTTTTTCGCTCTTCTATCAGCATGTCGCGTTACAGCCGAGCAGTCAAGCGCCGTGACGCTACAAGCCATGACGTCACAAGCCGTGACGACAAAAATAGGAAAGTTGAAATTTAATATATATGACGAATTATAAAAAAATCATTGTGAGATTTAATTATTCAATTTTTAAATTGATAAAATATAATTTTTAAAATAATTTAAAATGATTCAAATCTTCAAATGCTAAATAAATATTGTTCTCAGTTTTTAACATGCGTTTATTGATTTCCCATTTTCCAATTTATAAGTTAAGATTAAATACGCGATTTTAATCCCTGAATTAAATCATTTTCTGAAAATTTTCAGTTAAACGCCTACGATCCGAAAAAAAGTTTCACTTGCATCGTGAATGTTTCACCCTTTTTTTATATTTTAATACATTTAGGGCGCGATTTTTGAAAATTAGTTTAATTTTGATCTAATAATTATGTAAAATGACACATGGTTTGTTTGCAATTTAAATAAATAAACATGACAACTACAACTCCTTAGACATGCACTCTCTTTCTGTTCTTTGTTCTGTTCATCAGAGTTGGAAAACTCTTTTGTTTCCAAGATATAGAAGAGACAACAAATATTTAATTCTTTTCCCCCTTCTGTTGTTTACTGAAGCTTCATTAAAGTCTCTTTCTCTTTTTAGATTATTATAAAATAATTAGATAACAAAAAAAAAAAAAGAGATTACAATATTCAAAAGAATTATTGTTCTTTGTTAAATTTAAAAAAAGTCAACGGATAACATAAATCTTCCAATTAATAATAAAGTTAATCGGGGGGATCAATCTCTTTATCAATGGCTATAAATGAATTTAAAAAATAGCGCAGTGTCCGTCCGTCTGTCTGTCCGTTTTTCATGCTATGTTTGACCAACTTCCATTTGGAATTTTGAAACGAAATTTTGCACTCTTATAGATGACGTTATGGAGAAGGAGAGCCCAGGAAAAATACTCGGATCCCGAAATTCCTATAACTTTTTGAGATATTAATTCCTAAAGGTACGATTTCTCCCATAGGAAAATGTATAGAGAAATATCTTTGTATGCTTTGCATTTGTGTATTCTATGAATGTAAACAAATCTTCAAGCAGGCACTGGATTAGAATTCGTAGTAATAATAATTTTTTTTGCCTCCGGGGTTGGCGTAGTTACGAGCGCGCCTGCCTTGTATACCAAGGGTCGGGGGTTCGGATCCCAGGCAGTCCGATGATTTTATTTAAGCCATTTGGAAACAATAGGTGTTAAGTGAAAGATGAAAGGTAAAAGAACTTATCAAAAACTAGGAATATTATTTTTCAATTATTTAAATTCTGACGAAGTGTCATTTCTATCTACAGTATATACGATATTTATATTAACATATATAGAGGTAAGAGAAAGTAAAAAAAAGAAAATTGAATTATATAACATGAAAACTCCATGAAAATTCGTCTAGAAACATAATTTTGGCATTCAGCGTGTATAGATTTTGATTTACCTGAAATATTAATCAAAATTTTTTTTCTAAACAATCAACTTGATATTAGGATTTCTGGATTTTCAAGTTTTATAATTATCCATTAATTGAGTGAGATTTTTTCCCCCTCTCAATTTGTCTGATGAACTCTCAATACTCTCTTGGATGCTGAACTGTGCGTGATTCCTGGCCATCATCATACCCTCTAAATTTCTCTTAAAAGTAATCACGCAAAGGACTAAACTCTTTTTCACTTCCTTTTTCCTTGTTTCTCTTTATATCCTTCACCATCAGGCTAAAATGGATTTTTGTTTTATGATTATAGATTTGATAGAGCATTTGAGCATAAATTGGTTCTCTTTAAAAATATTATGATGTCTTTAATTTACCATTTCTCTAGTTTTATTTTATGCAAACGTAAATTGAAAATATAAAAGGATGCTAGAGATAAATATGGATAACCAAAGTAAGAATGAAATATGCATATAAATTGTTTTTCCATTATTATATCCATATTTATGATAAATTTTTTTTTTTTTTTGAGGGCTTAAATTACGGCATTCAAAAAAAAAAATGACCCCCGTTTGTTTATCTCTGATGAACGAAGTCACCCGCCATGTACCGGTATCTAGCACAAATGCTAGCAACCGTGTTCTGAAATTGAATATGATTTATATGATTAATTGTGAGATTTAATGTTAATTTTTTCTTTCTAACTCTTAAACTACTCTACGAATTTTCGACAAGTTTTTTTTTTAATACGAAGGATGTCTTAAGACTTGGCTTTATTTTTAAAATAATTTATTTAGTGTTTATAAATAAAAAAATATTGTTATTCTAAATTTATAAAATTCTTTCAAATAATTAAAATTAATTACTCTTTGATTTTAATAAACAATAAAATCACTTAAAAAAGAGATAAATACTCATTTAGAAAAAAATTAGCCAAAGTGAAGGCAGGTTGCGCAGCTAGTGTTATATTTTTTCTCCACAACCATGCTTTAACAATTCCGTCATTTCGGCCAGTCGAGAGTAGCTAATAAGCAATTATATAAAAATAAATAATTAAAACACAAAAAATAAATAAATCTACAAATAATTAAAAGAGTTATCGTAAATCTATAATCATATTTTTAGATAGAGCGTAAATTCATTCAATTTAAAAATATTATGATCTATATAATTTACCAGTTCTCAAGTTTTATTTTAAGTAAAAATAAATTGAAAATATTAAAGGATGCCAGAGATAAACATGGATAACCAAAGTTAGAGTGACATATGAATATATGTAAATTGTTTTATCTTTATTCTATCCGATCAAATCAAATGAGATATCCTATACTGTTTATGTTATTAACCTGGAAAAAGATTTATTCAATTATAAACGACTCAGAAAGTAAAAAAAAAAAAACGCAAAATAATCCTTGAAAATATAAAAAAAAATCTGTTTATTTATTTTACACTCGCAAAACAAGAAAAATATTTGTTATGATTTTGATAAGACACTATGGTGAGGGTGGGAAGGGATTTTTATTATTATGAAATTGTTCACCCCCCCCCCTCCCTCCTCCATTTATCCTTTGGTTTTTTAGGCACGTTCCTAATATCAAAAATATTTTTATCACCTCTACTTCTTTTTCTGGATTTGGAAAGAATAAACAAAACACTTATGACGTCACTAGCGGTTTATCTTTTATATTGATATCACAAAATTTAACTGGTACAGTATTTTTTTTTTTATTAAGTTCAACTCAATTGAAAAAAAAATGACCAACCAAATCACTCTCTCATCCTTTTCTCTTACAAAGTAACAAAAATGTTAAAATTAAAATTTAATTTACAGTAAATATGATTAATTATACAATTATAATTATGAGACTTAATTTTGACCTTTCTTTTATAACTACGAGACCAATCGACAGATTTTCATAATTTTTTTTTTTTTTTTAATATATAGAATATTCCATTTTTCTTTTATAAGGCATAAACTTGGAAACTACTTGACGGATTTTTATTGTTTGTTTTTTGAAATATACAGTATATAGAGAATTTTTGAAAAAGCAAGGTGACAAAGCAGTTAAGTTAAAGACAACACGAGTTCAAATCCTCTCCATGCCTAAAAATTTTCAAATTCTATTTGAGATGCCTCCTCCTGAAGAAGGAACCGGGAACCCACCTCATTATGAAATTTAATTCTCAGAGTAACCAAAACGTGTCAGTTATGATACTTATGACGGAAAAAATAGATATATAATTATAAATTTTAGAAAATATTATTTGGTGGAGGCGCTGGGATTTCCAAAGGAGAAAGACATTTTCGAATTTAAATATACTCAGGAATATATGAAATTCCCAAGTACCAGGTATATCCATTGGAAATTCTGATATTAATGACTGAAGATAATTTTTATAGTAGGGTTTTTATATCTTCTCTTTACAAATTATTACCCCCCCCCCCCCTCCCTTCTTTACTCGCCCAATTCTGGATTAAACAAGGTCAAACAATACGTCGTCTCTTCTGTTTTATGTTTGTAACCGAACTTATAAAAATTTTTAAATAGGAATTTATAAAGTGGTACAGAACATTTTTGGCGACCGTGACAGGACCCATATGATTTAAATTTAGTTTTTAACTTATTGATTGGTCTTATTGCTCCTTGATCTTCCTTTTCTAAATTATCTAAAAATGCCCTCTTAAAAAATACTTCCGTGCAGCAGACAAACATTGACTTTTATTTGGTTTCCAAATTAGTAGTAAGGATCAAGTTGAAACTTTAAAAAGATTTATTTAATTAGACAGTATTTCTACCTTTTTCATGGATATTCTTTTTATTTTTTTTCAATAATAAAATTCAAATAAATTTTCTATTGTATGACGCAACAATGCCTTTCTTCTTCTCACTCATTTATAATTCACTTCTATTGGATACTTTCAACAAGAGAGCTAATATATACATTGACTATATACACAAAGTAGTTGAATTTTTAAAATGGTCGTCCATTTTTTTTTTATTCAAAATCCAAAGAGTATTATTATTATTATATTTCCTTTGGCCTTACGTCTAAAGAAATTTTTTTCTTAGTAGGAAAAAAAACCTTTTTCTCTCTCTCTCTTTTGCTTTTCAATTTAAATGTTTTTATACATAAGAAAAAAAGATGTGGCCAACAAATTTTTTTTTATTAACGTCACAAAATACCAAATATTTTGGAAACTCCTTTTCGGTGAGAGAAATAATCAGAGTTTTTTTTTTTTAATTTTTTTACTATATTGATGTGTTTACTTCCACCACAGGGTAATAAAAATCTTTTTATTCATCCACTTGAGTTTGATCTCTCTCTCAAAAGATACAATTGAATCTTTAAGCGACTGTAGAACCTATGAATATAAATATTTATAAATCCTTTAAAATGCCATATAAACCATTATTATGATATTATCTCTTTGAAAAGGACCATGATTTTTTATTATTATTTTTATTAGCCCTCTGGTATAAGAATAGGGGTGGGAACTATTTAAACTTAAAGCTGTTTTTATACATATTTATTCACTGGATGATAAGAAATTATTTTTATTTTTCACCTTTTTAAAAAAATTTGATGTCAACAGAAATACAAGTTTTGAAGTAAAAATAGTGAAAAATTAGTTAACAAAAGAGGCGAGACCTATATCTCTGCTCTATGATCCAGCACCAATGGAACCCTTTTATTTATTATAATTATTTTAAAAAGTGAATTAAAATTTTGAATTTTTTAGTTATAGATACTCTAAAATGAGCTTTTATTGGAAGTATTTTCAAGCCAAATTTATTTCATTGTGTAGTCGACGTTTCGGAATTCTAAACTCCCTTCATCATGACTAATGTGGTTATTAATAAATTAACTCTCCATCAAATAGTTTCTAAATTTAAAATTAAAAAAAAAAATTAAACTAATTAATTCACGCTATTGCCCTCTCGCCTTAGTGTATGGGTTAGTGTGCAAAGGGTCGCGGGTTCGCCAGGCGACAAAATTAATTTAATTTGAATTTCACTACAAATCAATTTAAATACATATGAATGGCCTCCGATGCCGAAAAAGACCTTAAATAAATAATATAAATTAGATTAATTCGCGAGAGGTTTCAAATAAAGTACCACATTAGTGTGGTCTATTGGAATCAAAATAGATATATATTGGTGTCATCCAAAATGACCCTTGAGTATTAAATTTCACACCTCTTGCTCATCGGGAAGTGTCTTGAACAAAGACTAAAAGTTGGTGACCTTGAAAGAGTAAGTTAAATAAAAGCATTTAATAAAAAAAATCTGGCTATATTATTCTATAATATAATTTATATTTCTTTTCAGCGAAAGAAATCATGGAGGGGAAGGAATGAATTATGAATAAGGGAGTAGAGAGAACGGACTCTCACAACATTAGAACCGGGATGTGGACCAGTACTAGATGTGCTAGATACCGGTACCTCGATTGATACGTGTCTCCGTGCATGATCCCCCAGGAGACCTATTTTATTATAGGACATGAGGGTTCTTATCGAGTTATTTTTAATGTTTAAACAAAAAACTTGCGATTCTTGAATAGAGGTTCAAGTGTGGAGTAAACCTTCCCATAAATTTCAATCAATTTAAATTTTTAATTGAAGAGTCACATTTCTTTTATCTGCCTCCAGTCAATGCCCTATTTAATAATATGTTACCGGTAGATTCTTGGTCCAATTTTAAAAACGATTTTTTTTTTTTTAATTATACATCAATCAAGGTTGTTCGGATAGTACATCGTAAGTCATAATAGAATCTAAATTTTTTTTGTAATAAAATTAAAAATTTGAATGCCAAAATTCCTTATTATAATTTAGTCGTGACCTATCATAGTTTATAATTGTATTAAGTTAATAATTTAATTACCAAAAATAATAAATGAATGACTTTTGAGCAGTTTTTCACGTAATATAGATCTGGCAACATTGCATTCATCAGCTATCTATTTTAAATCTTAAAAGCCTTCAATTTATTTTATTTAATATATTACAATGTTTAATGCAAATCAGTTTAAATACAATGGACGATTTGCGAGAAAAAAAATTGAAAAAAAAAATGTAACTGACAGCGAGAAATGAATATTATGTTATGTGATATGTTGCCGGACTGGTCTCACTCTCAAATCTTCCTTATTTTTAAATATTGGCGACTGTCATTTTGGAGAATTTTTTGACTTTCTTGTTAAAATATCTTTAAAAGCGTTGGGCAGAAACTTTTGATTTTATGTTTAACGTATTCCTCGGAAGTGAATTAATAAAATGTAAGTTTTTTTGTTTTTGTATCTATTGCAGAGGTGGCTATATAATTCGATATGTGTGCGTTTCGTCGATATTCCCCATAGGCTACATGTTAATTTTAAATTTTTTAAAAATTAATTACACGATAACCCTGCGTCAGATCTGCTTCAAAATTTTATTTTATACTTATTTGATAGTGATTAATAACATAATAAAAAATTAGCTTTTAATCTAACAAAGTGCTTTAATGTCCGAACAACCTTAAAGAATCATACTTTTATTATTATTAATAGTTGGTGACGTCACTCCAAATTACTATATTGATAATAGCGTAGTGTCCATTTGGCGTTGGGGACAAGTAAATAAATTCGGGTTTCAAAATTCCCAAATGGGGAGTCTAAATACAAAATTTTCACATTTGAAAACATATATTTGTATTATTAATTTTTATTATAGCCTAATTAGAATTTTTTAATATATAATTTACTTAAAAGCACAAGAAATGATTCTGAATCTCTTTTTTTAAGACCAAAATTGGAATAATAATAATAAGTAAAAAATCTGGTGTGACTGGTCGCATAGAACAACTTTCCTTTACCTTCGGTAATCGGATGATATGTTGTGTGCTTGTCACACCAGATTTTTTTGTGTCGACATATGTTGAGTTTCCGGCGATACTGGTATATTAAAATTCAAGATCCAAAATTTATAAACATGGGAAAATATTTATATTTTTTTGCCATGGCAAACATTCCTCCTATCTTTCCTATAAAGTACAAAAGTAAAGTGTGATTAAAACAATTTGAAATTTTAATTTTAATCAAAATCGTATAAGCAAATATTAAGAAAATGGAAAAAAAAAAATGATAAATTACATCAGTAAAAAATTACTAGTACTTTTTGGCCAATTTTGTTCCAAAAGTTTCGTGTCACGTCCCATGGGGGTGCCTTACTTAAATATAAAATTTCAACCTCGTAGCTCTTTTCGTTCTTGATAAATTTTGTTGATAGACACACACACACACATACAGACAGACCATGTTTCGAAAACCACTTTTTTGGACTCAGGGGACCTCAAAACGTGTATATCCATCAAAATCTCGACATCGAATTTTTGGCATGAATCCAATCTTTCTCCAATAGAGGGAGTAAGAGAAAGTAAAAAACTGTGAGAACCGAGTTCGAATCCCGTTTGGAGCATTTTTTTTTTTTTACTTGTTTATCAAAATTTAAAATTATTGCTTTTTAAATTTCTTTTCATATATAGATAGATATTTATACTTAAAACATCTTAACAAATAAAGCGATATTTTTTTAGAGGGTGTATTTTTTCTTTAATGAAAATCTCTTGTCTAGACATAAAGGCTAGAATAAAAATATATTTTTTCTTTTTTGTAAACTAAAAGATTTTCACATCAATAATAGGCTGTATATCTGAAAGAAGAGAGAAAAAGGTTTTTAGATAATTGAAGTGTTTGTGACGTCACTAGTTATTGTGGGTGTGACGCCACCACGCCAAAAGGAAAAGTGAAGTTGTTTGGTCAAAAGGAAGATAAAAGCTTGGCAAGAAAAGTGTATAAGAGGATTTGGAACGGGGGACTGGGTAAAAAAGGCCCCCCCCCCCCCCTCCAGGGTGGGGGAGGGGGTTTCGTTTTGTAAGTGGCTTGTAATCCGTTCCTTTTTTTATCCCGCGCTTGGAGAACAACACAAATACTTTGCAATTTGATTTACTTTTCTCTCGCTCTTTCTTTCTTTCTTAATTACACTTCTTCCAATTTGAAAGAAAAAAGAAAAAAATGAGAATTAGATTCAGAAAGAAAAAAAATATAAAAGAAAGTTGGTGAAGAATCATACACTATGTTTTTTGGATGGTTTTATAAAAAAAAAAAAGGAAAATAGGATCTTAATAACTGAAATTGTACTAATTAACTAATACGTAGATAATTATGCCATAAAAGAATTTATTAGTCC